>VDFB02351280.1:0-14405 GCA_007258455.2 Sequoia sempervirens
AGAGATTATTCAATTAATAGAGGAAAATAGGGTTAATGATGTAAATGATGTGAAATTCAATTATATTAGTGATAATGATGTCGATGATGAAAAAATGCCATTCAGGGTGTGTGATATGCACTAAGTCATTTTTACATGATTACATTTTGCCCCTCTTTGAGACAAAGAACTAGTTACATCGTTTCAAAGAATTTGATGTTTAGATCAAGATTTTAAAAAAATTATATGCCCCATTGAGCCCTAGCAGTCAATGGAAAGATAATGTGATGCTCGGTTTCCCTCTCAAGAGATTGGTTGAAAAAATTATTTTTTGGGTCTGGCTTGCAAAAAGGTTTTGTTGTAATTTAAATGCATAGAGGACAAAAAATTAGGCTATAACATATAATTTTATGGTTTCGTATATTCCAGGGTGCTAAAAAATTTAAGCCTAGTAGGGTTTCCAAGGTAAAAAATTGAGGTTTGGGGGTAAAAATAGGCAATTAGGGTTCATTTTTTCTCATTTTGCACTCTTATACTTAGGGAATTCTTGCCTCTAGAGATCTTGTTTCAATGATGATTTGTGATGGTGAGGATTTTGGGTGCCCCACACTATGCAAATGTAGTTCATTCTTTCAAGAGGCCAGTTGGTGCATGAATTGCATATGTGCCACTTCCTTTCTTGTTTTCATCTTTTCAAATTTGCATAATTAATGCTCAAAACTAAATTGGATGATAGTGGTAATCTCATGTTTTTACCACTATTGTCTCAATTTTATCGCTAGTGTAGTTTGTAGTTTTACCACTTTTGTAAAATTTGCACACTAGTGTTTAATTTGTTTGCTATTGTAAAATCCATTTGTTGTTATTTTTTCGCCTTTGTAAAAACTATCCACTATTGTTTTTCTCTTAGGAAAGTAACTGCTTTTGTAAAATTTGCACTATGTCATTTATTTTGACCACTTTTATAAATGGTAACTGCTATTGTAAAAAGTAGCTACTATCATATAAAACAAAACTGATTTTGTAAAATCTTTCTGCTATCATCCAAAAAGAGCTTGCTATTGTCAATTTTGAAAGATTTAGCTAGTTTGTTTGTAGTCTTAGGTTTCTAATTCGATTTTCTAGTAAATTCTTGATGTTGTGGGTTAAAGGGTTGAATGTTTGCAGTTGGTTCTTAAACCACTATATTCTAGGGAGTGCTAGCCACACTAGATGTTTGATCTGATTGCTAGGTTCTTTAAGGTGGAGAGATATTTCCTTGACGTTGTGGGTCTACTACACATATGTTATATGCCTAAGATCCGATGCCATAGGGTGATTATGACTACCCTAGTTGAGAAGTGTCACTCCAAGACATCATCCTTCCATATTCCTACTAGTGAGGTGACGATTATATTGGAGAATGTTTAGAGGATTTTGTTGATTCCTATCCATGTTGAGCAGGTTGTATATGATGTTAGGTAGGGTACTCTTGCCATACAATGAGTACTTGGCTTTCAATAGTTATAGGTGGTTGATTCAAAGATAGACTTGTCTTCATTCGTCGACCAATGTTGATCCTATATCGATGGTATTAGTTGGCTTGATTATGGGGCCTCTGATGCCCGATCATAGAGGAAAATTATTTCTTATTGGTTGGCGCATCTATATAGAGCAGATGATAGAGCACATGATTAGATATGTGTGGGGCCCATGTGTTTTGGTACATTTGTATAGAAACATGCATGAGGTTGTTTATCATGGAGGTAGTGCTATCTCAATAGGCATGAACCTTTTACATGTATGGGCATTGGAGAGGATCCCATAAATGAGGCTAGTGGTGTTCTTGAGTGAGGTGTTGAGGATCCATTTTCATATAGATATTCAAATTTGATGCATTACACCTACCTGGAAAGCTACCCTACTGGCGAGGAATATTTGACGACATGACCAAGTTCATTTGGAGGCCATGGCTAGCTTGTGAGTCCTATCACGATGACATGGAGCAACTACCATTTTTTAGATAGACATGGTGGCTTATAGGTCATGTGAATACTGTCTTGGAGAGATATTTTCCCAATCGGGTTCTTCGTCAATTCAAAGAGTGACAAACATGATTTGTTGATAAATATCATGCACAATTTGAGTGGACAGCTCGAGAGGTTGAGTTGTGCAGGATGACAACCTCTTCTATTGATGTTGTTGCAGAGTTTAGACAACTTTCCCCATTTGGATGGGGATGGATCATGGGTCTTGCAGATCTAGGTGTGATTCGAGATTTTGATCAGTGGTTGGCTCATCATATTCCATTATTGTTTATAGATCCTACTAGCACTAGGCCAGTTATTGGGCAGGTTTAGATGAGGGTTGGTGTGACTGGGTAGAGAGGTGACTAACAACTTAGGATCATAGTGGAGTAGCTAGATAGGGCTGAAGGATAGGATGAAGGACATGATTGGCATGATGGATAGCACCATCAAGACCAGTGGCCTCATGATCATTAAGCACCATATGGTCCTCCCCCATAGGGGGATGTAGTAGCGTAAATAGTCCAGTTGACTGTGGATAAGGATGCTTGAGTTATTGAGAGGGATGTCGAGATTGCTTGGTGGAAAGCGATAGAGGGACAAGTTGTTGTTATCGTTATAGAGCAGGATGGTCTCAAAGATAAGCATGATGGTTTGAAGTAGGAACTGGCCATAGAGAGGCAATAGAGATTAGCAGTTGAGATTTCACTAGTGTCTTCCATTCCCATGGCTCAGTATCAAGTTGAGTGGGATTGACTTATGCAACAAAGTACCTATTATCAAACCTTGTATAAGGATTTTGTTTTGGGGGCTCATAGATGTTCTTGTTTCAAAGATCCAAGTGTTAAAACAGGTGCAAAGTCTAGTGGGTGGTCCATTAGACAACCTCAATGGTCTCTTGTTATTCCACAACCATCTCTTCATCAAAATCAACAACAATAGAGATCCCCACCTTGGGATGGCCAGAAAGGAAAATTTTGTTATGATCTTCATATATATTGTATTAGAGACTTGTGTAGATATGTTATTTTATATATACATTCATTGACCTAGATGATGCCTCATATATATGTTTTTTGTATATTTGGATATCACGCATGATACTTGATGATGTATGACATTCTTATTTTTGATGATAGATGAGATATACCATATTTTGACGTGGCTTATTATGTGTTATGAAATACTTTTGGATGATTATGGATGGTTATATGTGTTGATGATTTATACATTCTCATGTTTTTGTACTTTTTTTTATGTATTTATATGATATGAATGGATGTATTATTCATATATGTATGTGAGGATGATATATTATGTATGCAATGGATGATGATATATGATGGTCATGATATGCATTGACTAGTTTTTGGATGCAAGATGTATGTGGTACTAATGATATTGTAATGAAGGATGGAGTTGTTAGTTAGAAGAACTGTTATTATGATTTAGAGATGGATAGAAATTTGATGTTGTTAGTATTTTATGAGTTTTATTTTACTTTCATAGATACTTCATACTTTTAGCAATCCTTATTGATGTAGAAAATAGACACGATGCACTAGGATGTGATGACCAAGGTGGCATTGTATCCATTGTGGCTGGACTTCAAATATACAAACAAAAGATTCTTGATCATACCAGACATGCTTGAAACCCACAATGAGAGTGTATGGGTAGTTTTCTCAAAAAGAAATTTGGACCGATTACATGAGAAGTATGGAGTTGATATGGAAAAATGGAACACCACGAGATGTAAAGCTACTGTTTCCACTAATCATTGAATAATAATGTCCTATGAGTCCCTAGTGGTTAAGCTAACAACCTCATAGGTGAGTCAATTCTCAATTAGAAAGGACCTAGGAGAGGATTCCTTTGTGTTCTAAAGGGTTCACCACCAAGCCAATGCTTGGAAAAGAGAATGTTGGAAAACACAATGTGATATGAAAAATGACCTAAAATTAGAAATGCAAGATAAATGAAAGATGCAAATGATGAAATTAAGCTACACCAAGTTAGGGTATGTGTACCTGAGAAGTCTAGAGATGTGACAAGGACTTTGTAAATGCAAAGAAGTTGTTGAAAAGTGCTATGGAGGACTGAGACACCTAGAGTAGCATATTAGTCCCACTATTTTTTTTCAGGGCAAATACTGAGTCTTTAAGTCCCATAATAGAATCCTGAAGAATCTCTAAAATATACCCTATGGAGGACTAAGAAACCCTTGCTGGCATATTGGTGCCATTCTAAATTTATGAAGTATCCAAATGTGATCCTAAGATCCAAGGCCTGTGCTTGCTTCTCCCTAGGTCTGAGGGTATAAACTTCCCGGATCTAGCACGTAGGTGGGTTTCCATGAAGATGGAAACTTTTAGCAATCACAACCTTGCAAATTTCAATCTTGCACTCCAAATGATCTTCAAGTCATCAACCTTGATCTATAAATACAAACACACAAGAGGGAAAACTTGTTGACTGTTAGTAAATGTGGGTTTTCCTTGGTCAAACCCCTTGTAGTTAATTAAACCAAATGATGAAATGAAATGAAGCATAAAACACGAAATATGTAAAAATGATATCACCTTGTATTTATGTCTTGTAGAAGAGAGAATTACAATCCACTATGTAATTAATACCATGAAGAATGTAGATCTTGGATCCTTGGATATGGTTGCAAATAGATGTTCAATGCTACATCCACAATCTTGGCTCAACAACATGAATGGATGCACTAAACCCTTGACATAGTGCTTGAATCTTGATGATGGCTCCTAAAACTTAATGAATTTCTCTTGAATGTATAAAATTTTCTTAGGAATAAATACTTGAATGCTTGTTATCTTGCTTATATGAAAATGAGTGGAGGAACCTTGTATTTATACTTACATTAAATGTAATATCGAAATTACACCACAACAAGATGACATATGAAATCATTAAATAAAATTGGTTGAATCCCACCAAAATGTAAAATTGAATCCCAAAAATAGAAGTTGAGGGGACTAAGATAATTCCTAGGTGGGACTCTTGGTCCCAAGGCTCAATTTTTTTAGACACAGACTTTAAAAGGGACCTATTTTGGTGTTTTCAATATCAGCGTCCCAAGACCCATGGAGGACAAAGACGCCCTAGGTGGTGTTTTAGTCTTAGTCCACAAATTAGGGACACATAGATAGAAACATTAAATGATCATTTATCTTTTTATGTTTGTCAGGATTTTCCATAAAAATATATAGTTTATTAGGCTTGTGGATGCAAAATAGGGCCAATTAAGCCATAAAAAAGCATAAATAAGGTGAGGTAGGGCCCAAACAAGTTTGAAAATGAAAGGGTATGCATTTTAATACACTACATTTAGACCACTTGAGTGAAGAACTTTACTTCAAACTCATACTAAAGTAGCTAACAATCAAGAGGGGTTAAAATGAATGAATATTAAGTAAGATAGGATGACTTGATGATCAAGAGGATGATCAAACCCCAAAGAGTTGAGATCATATGATAGAATAACATAGGCAAAAGGAACACACATGTGAATGATATATGAAGCCAACAACTGAATCATAGCATACACCATTGAGGATAGAAAAAGAAAAAGCAAGAAAAAGATAAAAAAAAAAAGGAAATGCTTGGCGGATCAAGCTTCGACTGGCCATCCAACATGGTGGACCAGGTCTAGGCTGAAAGAGGTTTAAAAGTGGAACCCATTGTCCACTATGTAAAAAAAATTCATGCTCATAAGGGCTAGTGGGAGCTAGTTGTCCACTAGGTGAGCCCTAAGGGACCATATTAAAGCCATACCTCCATGACTTTGTAGGGCACAAAATGCATACTCACCGCAGGGCTGAGGTGAGCTAGGTGTTCACTAGAGTGAGCGAGGAGACCATATCAAGCCATACCTCCATGAATTTAATAAGTTACAAAAAGAAAATGCACGCTCACACGGGCTAGTGAAGCTAGTTGTTCACTAGGTGAGCCCCAAGGGACCATATCAAAGCCATACCTCCATGACTTTAATAAGGTACAAAAATATAGCAAGAAAGAGGGATGTTCAAAGGGATTTTACTTAGTTCATGCAAGGTCTCTTCTTAGGGAACATTGTGCCTAACATCTCCAAGAGAGGATAAGTACAAGGTCTCATCCTGGGGTACATTATACTTAATGTTTCCAAGAGAGGACAAGGAAATATCACTCTCTCAAAGGAAGCCAAATCCAATGACACCACCAAGAAAAGGATGCATTGCAGGAAGAAAAGAAATTGCACAAGGAAAATAAAAGAATACCAAAATAATGCAAAATAATGCCAAAATAATGCCAATGTATGCCTCCACTTTAAAGGAATTGCTAACACCATGTTGTGAGAAATTACTTTAAAGTAGCTAAACATGAAAAAGGAAAAGAGGGTTGTCCCCAAAATACATAACTCGATATGTCACATGCGAGCCAACTTAAAGCATGGACCGTCCACATCCTAAGCTTTCTCTTATATGTACATGAAAGGTGACCAACTAGTCGAAAGAGGCAATAGAAAATGACATACGAGGATAGGGCTAACTAACCCCTTGCCCCCACTTAGTGCTAGACAAGGGTGAGCCGAAATGAGTGATTATAAACATGCTAGAGTGAAAATAAATATCAATTAGAGGAATTAGGTGCCCTCCACATAAGGAAGAACACCAAACTACTGAAGATGTTGAATTTTTCTACTCAAATCCTTATATTCATTAGTAGAATGACCATGAATTCTATGATATGCACTAAATGAAGTCTTGTAATAAAATTTCTTTTGTGTTTTTGGAGGGAGAGAGATTAGATGATCTTGGAGGAGTCTCCTCAAGTTACTATCTTGATCAATAGAAGATGTTTCTTTATTTTGTGACAAAGATATCTCTTTCTTAGTATTAGATTTCATACTTACACAAGACTCTTTAGATTGTGAGATTTTGTTCACTCCTTTAAAAGACGGTGTAAAATCTAATGAATTAAAATCATTAGTGTTTTGTGTCATGACATTTATATTTAGCGAGGGTTTCTTTGTTTGTTTCATTTCTTAAAAAGGATAACAATCAAGACCACTAGTGTCTATTAGTTTAGGATGCACCACTATTAAAGTCACTTTAGAAGGATGTTTTGTGATAGTGTTGATATTGAGTGAAGCTTGTTTGTGTCTTTTGAGGGACAATAACAAATACCACTTGTCTTTTCTTGTGTGTGAGGCTCTATAAGGACATGTATACCTTGTTCTCTAGCACCACATCCTTTTCCACTATAACCAAGTTGTTTCATAAGTTCATAACCTTTTCCATAAAGCTTTTTCATTTCTTTTGAATTCGGTGGTTGCTCGTGATTAAGTTCATCAAAGTTTGTTGTGTAATTTGTTTTTCTTCTAAATTGGTTGATGTGAATGCTTTCGAAGGGTTATTCAAATTTTATTTTTACAGTACTGCTTTTTCTTTTCCCTTGTCTAAATATTTGTTTATGATCTTATATTCTCCCATGAATGTATGTTCAAAATCTAAGGAACCCCAATCATCTTCTAATAGCTTCGTGACTTCTTCAATGTGTTTTTCTTTGTCCATTTTTTGCACATAGGTTCCACTTGTGTAGTTGGTGTTAATGTTTTCAAGGGATTCTCTTTGTTTTTCTTGAGTTGTAAAACACTATAAGGCTCATTAGCAATGTCCAATGTGTACACTTTGTTGTTGTAGACATACTTAATTTTATGATGAAGGGTAGAAGGAATCGCATACATTTCATGAATCCATGGGGTATGTGCAAGATCATGATGGGCCAAAAAGTGGCGATATGATGGGTATGTGTAGGGTATGTGGCTGGTGACTTATTTTTACCCAAAAATTGATGAAATGAAAAGGTTTTTTAAAGGAGATTCTCAGCTTTCCACCAATATAAATTATGCTTTACTTTGAATTTAATTAATAATTATTATTCATTTTCTATTTGAATTATGACTAAAGTCCTGATTGACAGGTTGATTGAAAAATATCTATAACTTTCAAATAGTATCACATTTTTTGAATCTGAAACCTGCATCACATTCTATGCTTTGCATACTATAGGATTAAAAAAAATGAATTTCATGAAGTTTTGACCAAGTTAAGGTGGTCAAACATACAATTTTTTATATTTAAAAAAAGTTGTAATAGAAAATTCATAATTAATTATTTACTTGGAAAAAAAATTAAAAAAATATGCATCACATCCAGTCTAAAATCTTATAAAAAAATATTATCATTTTATTGTGGTTAGGGTGGTCAGACAGACACCTACTTCTTATTTTTTCCTTGAAATTTAAGTACTACTGCATTGAAATTTAAAATTTTCACCAAATAGATTTAAAAATAAAATAAAAAAATCTTAGTAGTTTAGAAACTACAGTCAATTCTATACATATTCTATTCTTACATATTTTTGAAATAATATAGATAACTTATTCAAATTTTTATGACAAGTTGTCTAACTCTAATTTTTCTAAATGTTTTTCCACTTAAGGGCTTGTTTTTTCCATGATGATCCTATACATACCCCATGGTCTACCTAAAAGGAAATTTTATTCAAAATATCATGAGGCATAACATGAATAGGGGTTTGTAAGGTAACCTTTCCAACTGTAATAGGTAAATTTATCACTCCAAGCAATTTATTTCCCACATTATCAAATCCCTTAATAGATAAAGAGTTAGGTTGAATTTTTGATTTATCAACACCAATTTTATCCAAAAGGCTTGCACTACACATGTTTAAGGCTGAGCCATTGTCAACAAGGGTTCACTTTATTCCTGTGGTATTGTATTGAGCTATGATCATGAAAGCATCATATTGTTTTTGCACTTCCAAAGTAGGGAGCTCACTTTGGTGGAAAACAATGTCAACATTTATTCCTTGAATCATGGTTGCTATGTCATTTGGTTGTGCATTAGAAGGGATATGAATTTGTTGTAAGGAATTTTGAAGCATAGTGTGATAGCTAGGTGAATTTTGAATCAATTCCCATAGGGATATCTTTGTGGGAGTATTCTTAAGTTAAAAAAAATCATAGTCCTTTCCACTTTGTGAAGGCAAAGGAGGGGCACTAGGAAAGAGAGGATTAGGCAATGGTAGGGATGTTGAAGCTATTTATTTTGGTTGCAGATTGTTTTGAGTGTTGTACATGTATGGGCAACGGTATTGTAACTCATATGCTGCAAAACATTGTGTTTAGGTGGTTCAAGGATAAGGACAAGTTTGGTTTGAACTTGTCATTTGTGAGAGGGTGGATAAATGATAATCTTAGGCTTGAGAGAGTACTCAAAAGGATATCTAATGTGCATAACCTCAGAAGAATTATCATTATTTTCATGATCTCTTAGTGAATAGGAGTTGAAGGCTACTTCATCATCTTCATCTAAGGAATTACTCATTGTCAATGTTCTCATTTCCTTCCACTATTATGTCTTCCCTAGTGGGAGAGTTTTTAGGAGAACTACAAACCAAATGTTCTTGATGTAAGTGTGACAAAGTAAAAAGTAAAAGAACAACTAAAACACTTCTTAATAGGATATTAGATCAAGATTAACATGAATTAAACTAATTTAAAACACTGAAAAACTTGAAGACATCTCATTATCTCCTATCTCCAAAGATTTATCAAATTACAGAAGCTCTCAGATTTGTAAGCATCGTAACTATTTAAAATTCCCATCTAGAGAACAAAATGGATGTTAAATGCAATGATGTGATGATTGCTAATGATTTCTAAGTGGTATGAAGCTACTATAAACTATCCTGACATGAAACCTACTAAATGGAAGCTACAGTAAAAACTAATGATGTTGTCGTGATATGAAATATAATAATGCCATGATGCTATGATGATACTAAAATGATAATGCTAATGCTTATGATTTTCTTGGTTGCTTGGTTACTAATTCTTGCAAAGTAATTTTGCATAAATTGGGATTTCTCAAATCATTTTCATGCTTCAGAAGGCTGTATATATAGATTTTCAGCAATAGTTTTGCATAGGGGTAACACAATATAGGCTGAGATTCAATCTGGAGATTTGAATGGTATAAGATGAGAAGGTGGAGCTGATCATGGAGGATTGTTCTTCCCCATGAAAACACTAGAGGCAAGATGACATGAAAGATTTGAGGCAGAAGATTGAGAGGATTGCCTGCAGGTTTGTCCCTAAGGCTTTTCCCATGAATGACAGTTAAATTAATTAGATTTGAAAAATCTGATTTTATTGGTGAGTGAATAGAGGGATTTGATTTATGCATTTCATTTAAATATTTGATTTATTCAAATTTAGAAAATTAGGAAGATTTAATTAATTAAAACAAATATTTCATATTTTCCCATTTAATAAAGAAGGAATATGATAAGGTAATTAAATAGCACACATTATTGAAGCTATGTATTTAATTTAAGATAGAATTAATGGATAAAATATAGAAGAAATAATAATGATAATAATTAAATAAAACAAAGTATTTAATTTTGTTTATTTAATTAAGAGAGAAATAATATGATAAAATAGAAGAATTTATAATGAACTTAATATAAATAAATATTTCTATTTATTTTACTAAGTAGATGAATTTAAGATTAATTAATCAAATAAGTCATATTTAATTAATTCATATTCCTCAGGAACATTTTAAAGTTATGCCACATTTTGCCTTTTTTGAAAATGATGTGTTTTGCATTGCTTTGAAAATTTTGTGTTATTGTTGCTAGATATTGATGAAAAAAAAAATTCAGGAGTACTTTCAGACGCTGAATTTTCTTTGGTAGAGTTGATGGATATATGCCCCCTCGGGAGATAAATTAATTATTATTATTTTTTTTTGATTTTTTTGGAGTTTTTCAAAATTTCAAAATTTCTGATGATTTGATGTAGATTTGATGAAGATTTGTTGATAAAATAATTTATCTCCCGATAATTGATGAAGAAAGTGGTCCTGGATGAATTTCAATTAATCTCCCCTTTGAAAAATTCAATTAATCCCATAAAAATCCCTTTTCAAATAACCTATAAAAGGTTAAAAAGGCCTTTTTCAACTTCATTTGCACATTGTGACTTTTAAAAACTTGTGAGAGACATTCTTGTGCTACTTGGAGGAAGATGTCGATTCCATATCACACCCATTGTTTCGAGCATGTTCAATGACATTAGTGGCCAGCCATGTTCGGACCTCTGGTATGTCTATTATTTTTTCTTGGTTTTCGTGCTTTTTCTTGTTTTTTTGTGTATTTTTCAAAATTTTAATTTTAAACAATTTTTTTACACTTTATTTTCCGTTGTAGCACTTTTCAATCCCATTGTAGCACTTAGAGGTTTTGTTGTAGTGCTTCTAGACTTTTAATTTTTCAAAGGTCTGTTTTAGTGTGTTCATAGGTTAGGTTAGCGCTTTGTAAAGTTTAGCACTTAGGATAGCCTTTGTAGTGCTTCTGTAAAATACATTAGTACTTTCATATTTTTAGTGCTTTGATTTAATTTTGTAGCGCTTTGACCCCCTATTTTTGTGAGTTTTGAGTTTTAGCGCTTTTGTCAGAAATGTTAGCACTTTGACCAAATATAATGGCACTTTTGATAAAATGGCACTTTATCCATCTGTAATAGCGCTTTTAATGCCTTTTTGAGCGTATTTAAATCAAAGTGTTGTGATTTTTGTCAATTGGTTCTTGATGTTCTCGATTTCTGATCGTATCAGCTATTGGTTTGTTACGAATGATTTGTCTAATCAAATACATGATTTTTTGACCTCATGATAGGCGAGGTATGATGTTTGTTTTGATGATAACTATCCTCATGATAGGTGAGGAATAATTAGGATTGACATACCTCATGATAAGCGAGGTTGATTTAATGCATTAATGATTGACCTCATGATAGGTGAGGTTGTTTTGATGCATTGATGATTGACCTCATGATAGGTGAGGTTCAATGATGTGTGCTCATGAGTTTTGATCAAAATTATCACCAAGAGCTGACTTCATTGGATATGGTATTTTGATGTTATTTGATGATTGACATGAATTTATTGACTTTGATCTTGTTATGATAATAGGTGAGATTGGGGAACCTCCAAATTCAAGAGCGTTTCCCTTGGACATTTGATCTCATACCACAGTTGGCACAACCTAAGATGACTATCATCACACATTGTGGATTGTCTCTTCTATATATGCCCCAGATTAGGATTAATCAGGTTTTGTTGACAGTGCTAGCTAAGAGGTGGCATAGCAAGCACAACACCTTTCACATTCGTACTGGTGAGATGACAGTCACCCCAGAGGATGTCTGGTGGATTCTACATCTTCTGATTGTTGGACATGTTGTCATATATGATTCTATAGAGCAGGGTGGGACATATGCCCTTCGTAAAGTGTTTTAGGATCATATTGTCAGAGAGTGGATTCCATGGCGTGAGATGGTTGATGCATACACCACTTTTCCTAAGTACTTGCTGGATTCATCGAAGGATTCCTTAGTCCTGATTGTAGGTCTAAGGGATTCTTAGTTGGTTGGGGCCGAGTTTTAGAGAGTATGGTTGTTCATGGCACCGAATTTTCTTGGGGCATGTGTATGCTTGCCCATTTATATCATGATTTACATTCAACTGTGTATCTTGGTGGTAAGATTTTATTGGTTGGTGTTACTTTGCTTTAGGTATGGGTGTGGGAGCACATAGTTGTCACAAGTCCAGTTCTAGTTAGACAGAGGCCACCCATGAGACCCTATGTGTTTAGATACGCTATAGTTTTTCTCATAAGTGCTATAGTTTCTGTTTAATGCCAAGCAGGGGGTGGCAATATGGGTCTCTCAGCTGCTATGTCTACTTTCTCTTCTTCTTCATCCAAGACTATTGATGCTATAAGGAATTGATGGGGTGTTTCATTTTTTTCAAAAATAAATGTTCTCAAACTACTGATGATGTCAGTTTGAGTGCCTTCAATATGCACGTTATTGGGATGAAATATTGGTGTGGTTAGCCCTGGTTGTTGAATGGGAGCTATAGGTCTCCAAATGGTCCTAAGGTATGTTGAATGATGGTTTCAATACCTTATTGTAATGTTATTTATTACCTATTCCTAGGTAGGAGGTAGTAACATGGGTCTTCCTACTAGTATGTTTGTCTTTTCTTCTTCTTCATTTAGAATGATGGATGTTGTAAGAAACTGATGGGGTATTTTTTTTCCCTCAAAAATAAATGCTCGTAAGCTATTGATAATGTCGGTTTGACCATTCTCAAGATGTATAAGGCTAGGTTGTATGATAGGTGGTATAAGGCCCGGTTGTTGAATGGGAGGTGTAGGTCTCCAAGTGGTCATAAGATGGTAACTCTTTGATTTTGCGTGTCAACCTAAGGTTTCCAAAGATTTATCTATCTTAAAAACTGATCAGATCTGGTGGAGTATTCTATGGCCGGTTATGGAATGGAGGATTGACGAATATGTTGACTATGGTTAGAATCCTTTGAAAGAGCACTTCTCTGAATATAGGCTTGTGAATTCAAAGGTTCTACAACATAATCATTAGTGTAACCCATATCGAAATCATGAAACCTATGGAGGAAAGTTCTATGATGAAGCAAGTCTTCCTATTCTTATACAAGAAATGTCATCTTTGCAAAAGATGTCTGTAACTAAGTGGTGTCTTGGGTTTTATAATTCTCTTAGAAAGAGATTTTCTGAAAAACTTAGTTGTTTTCCAATCTCTAATCATATATTCTTATTTTTTATTTTGGTCAAGTTATTTGTATTTTTTAGGATGATCTTTTATCTGAATTTTAATGATTTTGGAATACACGACACTCAAATGAAGACAGTTGTTTTGAAGAGTTGTAATCTAAAAAAAAAGTGTATGTTAAAAAAAACCACACATGGTCCTATTTTCACTGGTTTGATAACAATAAAACACTTTAGATAAAATCACTCTTAATAGTCAAAAGGTCATTGTTATACTCAACAACCCACATCTTAAAATTGTGTTGAATCACATAGCTGTGTCACCCCCTAGAGGGTGCCCATGTTTTTTTCTTTTCCAAGCATGTACTCAATGTTTTATTTTTTGATCCCCTGAGCAAACGATCCATGAAAATTATCATTCAAACATTTTCATCCATATATTTTCATTTACATCACATATAGTACATCATTTAAATAATCATGTATCCTTATAACATGCATCCATACATTACCATTATGTGCATCATAGATAGAACAACCTATCAAAGCATAGCATCATAATAATAAAACCATCATATAGCATGTAGAACATCGAATAAAATGCATTCATTAGAGAATCATATAGAACACATAATAGATCGTAGAATCCATTGCATCTCATATATATAAAAATCACAATGTCAAGTATGCAATGATGTCTAAAATGAAGATAGACATAACATAAAA
>VDFB02351281.1:0-13256 GCA_007258455.2 Sequoia sempervirens
TACCTGCCCCTGGTCTATGGCGCTCGATAGTGGAGGAGTGCTTGACAATCCCTCTGGAGGAATAGATGTGGATGCAAATTGACTCTCCTAAACCAACATAAATATTTCAAACATATATGTGATTCAATTAGAAATTTAAAACTCAAGTTAAATAATTTATGATTTCATATATAATTTTAAAAATTGAAATCAAATACCCCATAAGAAGGTTTGCCAAGTATATTTGGTGTCAATTTACTGTACTTTCGTGCTTTCTGAGGATGATTTCCCTTTCATACAGTGTCATCTGTACACCAAAAATTGATTGTTAAAATGTATTGCAAACTTTTCTTTGATATATACAACCATAAAAATTATTATAAAATGAGTTCGTACATCTAGATGCATATTTATACCTGTGTCGTAGTGTCCTCAGGGTGATGTTCTTCTATGAGGAACTCTACAAATGAACTGATGTGACTAGATGAACCACCAGAATCTTCCCATCCACCTGAACTAGGTGTAGCCTGATTAGGTCCATAACACACTTGATGACAACTAGTACATATATGGGGGATGAGTCTCGACACTCCTAGAGCAGTACTCGGACCAGCTCCATAAAAAAATCCTCCATCATCATCGTCGTCTCTATGCTCCCCACTCACTATTGCAGAAGTGTGCTGATCAAGGTCTCCTGCGAGTGTACTAAGGGAACCTAATGTTGAGACCAGAGCTTGATGATGTATAGGTGTAGGAATGGGAGGAACATGAGCAAAAACAAGGGGTTGTGCATGCATGGGGCATCGGGGATCAACCCTTGCCCCTAATCTCTGTTGTGGCATGCTGCCACCAACACCCTGAAATGATCTAAAATCAAAATAATTGGGCTTTTGCCCCAAAACAAACTCTACATACAGTTTTCTCAAAAAATACAATGGGAACTCCCAATTAGCATGTAGGGGACTATCAAAAACCATATACCATCAATCCAAAAAATGTGCAATCATCTGCGGATGTATGCACCACCTCACTAATATTCTAGATTTGTTGGGTGGAATGGGTTGTCGGGTAACGAGGTCAAGAAAGTAGGGGGCTAGATGGGATTTCATTATTTTAAGGTCTAATATTTGTTTGTAAGAGAGACCATTAGAATAAAATTGTCTCATTTGTTCTCTCTCTCTCTCTCGTCAATGCCTATCAAGATTAGAATCGATCATCCTAATGGAATCAACAACATTTTGCATTACAGATGCAAAACGTCTCACATGTGGAGCAATCAATGCTTGACTCTGCATAGCATTGATTTGATTTTGTAAGGATGCGACTTGATCATTTATTCATGCTCATGAGCCTCATCCAGATGCATGAGTCTTTGGAGGTGGCATATGAGGGGAGGGAGGGAGGTGGAGGAGGGAGGAGGTGGATCATGGCTCAGGTGGTGGATTGATGATATCATCAATGTTAAAATCATCCATGATATGTGCTTGATATAATGTGCACCTGCATTTTAAATCATACAAAATAGTCCATGTGCATACAAAAATTAAGATCATATATTTAATTGAAATAGGATGAGAAACATATATATTAAGCTCATATATTTAATTGAAATGCACATATATATACATTGATTGTTCAACTCAAGAGCATGTCCATACAAAATTTAAAAATTAAATGTATGTACATGTACATTTAAAATAAAAAATATGATGCATAATTTGCATGCATACAAATCATTAAACTAAACTATACATACATACATATACAAATTTCAAAATTTAAGAACTATTATGCAAATTTTTAATACATGCATATACATACTAAACAATAAACTTGAAACTTTCACAAAATCTCATTTTATGTCTAACACACACACACACATATATATATTACAATTTTTTAGCAGGAGAAATCATGATCTAGTAGATAGTCATAAAATATATACTATTATATACTATTCATTATAAGTTCATAAATTCCACCAACTTCACAAATCCATGTCACTAAGAATATCCATATAGAACCAAAATCATAAATTCATGTCTCTAAAAATATCCATTTGTAACCAAATTTATAAATTCATCACACAAAATATCCATCGTTCACCAAATTTATAAATTCATAACTATTTAAGATCATTGTTTTAATTTATAAACTATTATGGCTCTCTACTGCATAGATATTCATTTCTTTGTGTTTCCTTTTCAAATTAGGAGTTCTCTCTCCTTTAGCCATTGTCGTGCTCATCACAGTCCATCCATGACCACGACAACATCAGCAGGGTTTGCATCTAGACAAACATCTGGGAGGTCTGTACATTCTTCATTTTGAATAATGTTGATTTGATCTTGGATGGTTTGCATGAAGCGATGATTTGTGCTTTTAAGCTTGAGCATGTTTCATTGAGTTTCAATTGGTGGAGATTGGGGGTTATGTGAGGTGGAGGTGGTAGGAGGTGGAGGTGGAGGTGTTGGAGATGGATGGTGTGGAGGTGGATTGCGAATATTATTGAATGGATCCATGTGATCTTTAAGATATGAGTGAACCTGCATTAGATTTGTAATTTCAAGATGTAAGATACATGTTTAGGAAATACCAAGTTAAACCATTCAATATAAATGGCCTTAAATAATTGAATACAAATGATAAAATTATATGTAAGTGTAGTGCCCCTCAGTATTAGTCATATTGATCTTTGTGTGAGTATTTGTTCATTATGTTATTATTTATTGTGCTCTTTGATTTTGTGGAAAACATAATATGTCAATAGTTTGGTTTAAACAATTAATTAAATCAAAAGTTGTTTCGCAAGATATTTAAAATAAAATTAGAAATTAGAATAATAATTCAAGTAAATTAAATTAGAATATTTATAACAGGTGATTAAATTAAATAAAAGTAAATGTGTTATTTTTATATAAATTGACCAAATTATTTTGTAAAAATATTATTTTAAACCAAAGATAATAATTGATAAGTTATTATCCTAAAAGATAAATATGTAATAGGAAAAGATAATGTGACTTTTAAAAAAAAAAAAAAACAAGAAAAGAGGGTAAAACAGAAAAAGCATGCGCATGCATGATTGGAAACTGGAATTTATGGGAAACTTGCTTAATTGTGATAAGATTGCCTGATTTTGTCTTAAAAAAAAAGAAGAAATCACATTATTTAGGAAAAGAATGTAAATAAATAAAGAAAGAAAGAATGGGGGGTGGGGGGAATGGAGAGGGATGGAGCTTTGAAGAAAGAATTTGGTAGCTACAGAATAAGCATTCATGGACACACCTTCACCAATTGGGAAGCATAGGAATTCGGGTAAGAAGTTGTTTTCTTTTGGGGATTCTATGAAATATTAGCTAGTAGCAATTCCTTTGGTTTTAAAGATTTGTATTTGGTTGCTTCTTGCATTCATTAGCTTCCAGAGGGCATTCAAAGCTTGGCAACCAATATGTGTATTGTCTCCTTATCTCTCTAGTCTTAGCATTCGATGCTATTTGCCAAACCCTTGTCTTTATTTATGTGCCTTTGTTTTCACCCATTTCTGTAGATTACGTAGTGTAATGATATATTTGATGCTTTTGGGTTCCAAAGTCATGGTCCCTCTAATCCTTCAATGTTGTGTATTCAACGTTTGTCTGATTGTGTTTGGCTGCGTAAATAGAGGGCAGTGTATGGTTCACATCTCTTTCTAGATTTTTGTTACTTACCTGGATGCTCGAAATAGATGATGATCTTACAAATCTTGATCTCTTAAACAACCAAGTTCATATATAAACATACAAGGCCTTCTGACCTTCATGTTTAAACTATAGATACAATGAATCTTTAATTACTCTGGTCGCCCTGCTGGGTTCATGACAAACTAAGCTATTGATTTCATCCGATGCTCATTATCTCACCCAAGTTTTGGCTTCCCTAAGCTCTGTCATGATTTGTCCCCACTCAGATCTGTTGATTATCATCATGCTTTGATAGCCATTTAAGGCATGATTTCCCTGTCGTATACTTTGGAAACTACATGATGTGTACCACATATAGTGAATTCTAATTTAGGTTGGTCTGTTCATAGCCTCTGGTAATCAATAGATATACATTGATAATCCAAGACACTTCGTGTATAGTTGGGTAGCCTATCCACTTGAAGGAATCCTTGAGTCCTGACATTTTGTCAAACAGCTCGCGCGCCTTGTGCATAGTCCCACATTTATTATGCATGTCTACCAGAATAAATGCATCTTCATCACTTAACTCTCATTTTACCTTAGGGTGGGAGTACACTGGAAAACCTAAGTTGACCTGGTCGCTACTTAACTGTTGCCTATATTTCCTTATCTGAGTGTTATGTTAGCGCCCAACAATGTGTACGTCATTCATTTTTTTTTTGTTTAGGGCCTGGTAATTAGTTCTTAGGTGGGTATCAAGTGAAAGTCGATGGGAGAGAACATTTAGTTGCGAGACTGCGCCATTTCATTCCCTCCAGTCGCTGGGCCTTTCTTGGCCTCCCATTAATCTCTTTGAGTGTATTGATGTCTGAGGATAATGATATATATACCTGATAATGTCAAATTCTATGTGTTCACTTTTCTTCCATATCAAATTGATTAGCAATCTCCCTTAACTCAGAACTTCTTAAATTCCTCCTCTAAGGGTCGCTGATTGATGATTTCATCAAGTTTATCATTAATTGCAAGTAGTTTTCAGAATTTGAAATGTATATATATAAATTTATGAATATGTTTAAATAGTGTGCAAATATATATAAAAATTGATGATTGATAGTTGAAAGCAAAAAGTACGATTTTATATAATATGTTTACATGGTTTCTTTACTCTTAAATGAATTGGTAAGGAGGTACCGTAAAATCCATATTGAAAGTCTAGAATGTTCATTAAAATTGATACCTTGAACGTGTAATAAAATCAAAGAACAATTCATTGTATATAAACATAAATTATGATTTAAAATGAAACACAAATTTTGTTTGGGTTTGAATATGTGTTAGAATATGTTAAATAATGCCTTAATAAGTTCTAGATGACTTCTTAAAGAACGAATAGATAAAGGTGTTATTGATTATTACCCTTGATGATCTTTATTTGTTGAACTCATATGTGCATTTAAAGGTTGAGTTGATGTTTTATTGATTCTTTTTCACATGTTATCTCAGTTAGAGGAGATTATATTATGTTGGAGTTGGTTGGGAACCTTTGTTTTGTTTTGTTTTGACTTACCCTCATTTGGGACTATCGGGTAGTTAGTCTTTAGGACTTCTAGAGGATGGGAGAAATGTGGCTTCATAATTGTTTCTTGTGTTGACTCTTGTGGACTATGGTTCTTATGTTCGGTTTGACTTGGTGGATTTTTGCCTTGCATTTGAAATGTGGCTTTCTTTACTTGCAGAACTAGAGTGAGATGGGAATGCCTCACTTGTAGTAATCACCTTGGTCTTGGGGTTCTATTTTATGCATGTTGGCCTACCTCATTGAATATTGTGGAATTTTGTTGCTAGGAGGGAGTGAGTGGCTTCCAATGGGGACCGGGACCCAGAAGTGGTCCCAGGGTAACTCATTGGAAGTTTCGTAATCAAGTGAAAACCCTAATAAATAATTAGGGGGTTTGGGTAATAGTACACACTAATGCAAGATAATGTATGCCTCTTTCATGGCCCAAGGGCTCATTTAGGCTTGGGATGAAATGAGAAGGCCTGGAATGGCAAATCAACTATCTTGTCTTCATGAAAGGGAGTTGATTCCACATGTGCAAGGATGGGGGCTGGGGATCGGTAGAGGTTGCCAGGGTAACCCAGGATGGGGGCCAGTAACCTAGGAAGATCTGCATTGGGTAACCCATGTTGAGCCGTGTGATGACACTCTACCCTTAGCAATCTAGTATGTGTATGGATGGTTGTCTCCTTGTTATTTGCTCCTCTAGAAGTGGTTGAATTTCCTGTGCCAGGAGTTCTTTTGTGTCAGATGTTTCCTTGTGTTTTATTGTTGCTCTTGTGATGAGTATTTCTTGTCATTGTTTACCTAACTAGTTTGGTTGGGGGCCCTTTCTTGCCAACTTTGAGCACGGGGGGTGAGTTATCTATAATTCACATGGGTGGGTGGAACGTGCTCCACACCCATTGGGTTCCCCATCAACATCCTCTTCTCAGCATTTTCACAGTTGGAGTTGTACCAGTGTTTCCCTTGTTATTCAAATGTTGGTGTAATTTGTATCATCCCACATGTTTGGGAAATTCATTGTAAATCTTATATCAAAAGCTTGTAATGTAATATTTTAATGATGTTGTAATAGTTAGGATCATTTGTATTCTCATTAAGAGATTTATTATGGTTGTATTATGTGATGTATTAATATTATTGCTCTTGGTTCATGGATATACATTTATTCTTGGTTATTATAGTATAAATGGTTTTGTGGTTTATCATTATCTTTTATTTCCGTTTAGTTGTTGCGATGTAACCTCGTGTGCCCCAGAGAACTAAGTGTGTTAATGTTATGTAATGTGTTATGTGATTATGGTTGAATGTATTTGCATGTTTAATTTAATGGTTTTAAAAAAAAAATTATTCGCATTGTGTGTGTTCTCTGGGGTTTGCACGACGGGCGTTATAGTAAGCCTCATTTATATGTCTAAGGCACATGTTATTTGAATGAAAATACAATTAACTATTGATATTGTATAATATTACAAGATCTTATTATTGTTAAATTTGGTTGGGCCTTGACAACTTTGATCACCAATTTCGAACTATTTGATCCTTAGAGAAATGTCATATTGGAACCCTTAAAAGTGAATTACGGTTAGGGTGTGGGATGGCTTAAGGGAAGTTCACGTCTAGTGAGTCATAGGAAAAAATGGCATGGCTTAAGGGAATAAAATTTGGTGAAGTTTCCCAAGGAAACCAAATTTCATTAAGGTCCTAGGACAAAATGATGGCTTTGGGGTTTAGGGCTTAGAGTTTAGGGTTTAGGGTTTATAGGATGGCTTGGGATCACATATGAGATCTAGGAAACAATTGAATAAGGTAATGAAATTTGGTGGAGTTGCCTAAGACAACCAAATTTCATTAAGAGCCTAAGAAAAAATGATGGCTTTAGGGTTTACGGTTTAGACTTTAGAGTTTATTATTTAATTAGCTAAAATCCCCAAATCCTAACTTTTAATCAACCATTAAGGGGATAGTCATGTCACATCCATAGATTAAAATTAAAATAATTCCAAATCACCAATCCAAACTCAAACTAATGCAACTTACTTCCACTTCATCAAATCTAAAATGAAATTAATAATCTATCCTAGCCATCAAATCAATTAGACTAATCATAGCCATTCATTTCCAACTACCTTCAATCCAAATTCAAATTAGCATTCAATTATTCCCATCTACCTAATCAAGTCAACACAAGCCCTCCATCAACCCAACCACCTACATTTAATTCTCTCTTCCCTCTCAAATTCAAATTCAAAAATTCTCTCATGAAATTCTAGTCCTCGATTCCAAAAAAACCTAGTCCTCCATTCCTTTCCCCTCAACTCTATAAAATAATGACATCCCCAAATGTTTCCATATGATAAAATTTGTATGTATATGTTATCACATTAGAGAACCAAAGAGCAACTTCAACACATACATTTAGAGCCATAAAAGAATGTTATGGAACATATTATGCTTCTCTAATCTTTCATTATTTTATTTACCTTTCATTAGAAGTAGAGTATTGAGTTTGCACTTGCATTCTTGGTCTAGAATTTCTCTTCTACACTAAGTACAAAAATATAATATTGGATAGCTTAGTATATCTTTCTCTTCTAATATATATTCCCTAGTTCTCCTTATCCATATTTGAGTATCTTAGCATATGTGTAACACGACATGTTAATAATATATCTCATATAAATGTAGGGATGTGTCGCTAATGTCATCTTCAAACATATTTAACCAATAGGAGATACTATAAGGTATCTAATATAACTATACAACCTATACAGGTATGACATATGGTGACCTTTGGCTTTTTTTGATATGTCAAGGGTAGTTTTGCAAAGATTAGTTTCTAGTGCTTTTGTGAGTTTTCACCACTTGTACTTATTAAGCTACACTTTTGGGTTTTCAACCTAATAGGGATAAACCTAGTAGATTTTTTAGCTTTCCAGCCTAATGGAGATAAATCAAACCACACTTTTTGGTTTTTAGTTGCACCTATCAAGTTATTTGTTAGCTATTAAATTTACAAACATTCTAGGATTATAAGTCTACTATAAAATTTGATGTAAAATAGATTACACATTGAGCCCTATAATTTAATTACAACAATGAATAAATATAGCAACATTTAGTAGACATAATGAAAATCAAGCCATGATAGTAATATAGAGATAATATACAATGTTTAATATAGATAAGTTAAAGAATCATTTTAAAAATATATATCTATATATTCACATCATTTTTGTTTTTTCTTTAGATTTCAAATATATCCACCAATCCTCCTTATCTTACATTAACATAAACTCAAAAAACATAGTGGACATGTACACACATATAAAACTACATTAAAATAGTGTTAGATCTTACAATTTTTCAAGGCTTATTTCATCCTCTTAGACGATCACTCTTACTAAATCATTGGCATAAATTAGATGCACACAATGGCACATTAAAGGTTTATTCCTCATGTTGGATTCCCTATTTTATATAACTATATCTTTATTATCTAATTTAAATATATCTAAGCACAAATTTCTTTTATGTAACACATTGATAATTTCAACTCATTATAAAAACCAAATACAAATTTAAAGGGGGTACACTATATTTATAAATAAGAATTTAAATACCATCCCTATCTCCATGGTGTGTCACTTGTTCACTAAAAAGCCCTTACATAAATCATCTACTTAGGTCAATCTTATCTAGATTTTTCTTAAATATTAATATTCATAAAATATGGCACAAAGCATATTGATGCATTTCTATCCTTCCACATAAATCTATATAGTATCAAAATATAGGTAATTTTATGGTTAAATTGAATCTCTCTTAATTGCTAAATAATCCATTATGATTGAGGATGGGTGGATTATTATCTAGGATCACATCTTAAAAATCCTATAGAGGTCATGTGCTATGTTTTTCTTAATACATATATTCACATACAAACCTCTTTCCATGTATTATCAACTCACCTATATGATAGACACCTTCCTAGATTTAAATTTCATACGATATATATGTGCCCAAGTGTTTCCAATTGGAATTGCTATAATTATACTTTTATGGTATTCTAGATATTTAAAATAGTTTTCATAAATCTACCAAATAGACCCATTCTTGACATTGAACCTACATAATTTTAGGTATGTCCAATGAAAGATTAGGGTCTAGGGTTCATAAATTTCAAATGCTTTAGTGTTATGGGTTTAGATTTCTAGTTTAGGGTCTGAGGGGTTTTAGCAAACTTAGGGTGAAGTTTGGGTGGCCCTTGGCATAATTTAGGATTGCAAGTTAGTGTCAGTGGAATCGTTATGCGTGTTTAGATTTATGAATTTGTTAACTAAATTTGCAAACAAACATCAAGATAAACTTTATGAATTTTAACCATTCTTTAACATATTGATTTCTAATCTAATTATAATTTAAAATTGAAACTAAAGTTTAATATATATCATTTTTTCCATACAAAGAAAATAAAATTTAAAACATTTAAGCAATGTGAATGATTTTTTGTTCGATTCCAATTTAGGGTTTTAACAATTTTTTTTGTTCCAATTCAATTTAAGGTTTCAGTTTTAAACAATTAGGGTTTTTTAATGAATTTTTTTCGTTTCAATTCAAACTAGGGTTTTCAAATTCAATTTTTTTCGTTTGATTTGAATTCAGGGTTTCAAAAGCTCGATTTGGATTTGTAAATGCGATGTTTTATTTCATTTCGATCTCTAGGGTTTTGAAATGCAATTTTTTTTGTTTTGTTTCAATTAGGGTTTTCAAAATCAATTTTTTTTGGGTTTAATCGAACAATTTAAGATTTAAAAGTTAAATTTTGTTTCTAAAACACAATTGAAGGTTTTTTTTTTCATTTTTATTAAAAAACATTTAAGTTTCATTGCAAGTTTTCGTCTATTTTGACAATTATTGAATTCTACTATAACAATTAAAAAAATGATTAAAACATGACATAAATTAAAAAAAAAACATGCTAAATTAACGTATTTCTTTTAAAATTTCAATTCAAACTAAAAAAATGCAAAGAAACGGGTTTAGGTGGGGTACCTGTAGCTGGTTGTGGGGTCACTGTCGCCAACAATCACTCGGGGTCCTGTTTACAGAGCAGTGAAAATTGTTCTTTTAAAAAAAAAATAACAGTATAAAACGGGATCGATTTATACAGCTTCGGGATCGTTATTGATGCATCGGGATCGAGTATTTCATCGGGATCCCATTCTCATCGGGGATCCGTTATTGTCCATTGCTTGGTCCAGGCGGAAAGCGGGATCGATTTTAGCGGGATCGGATTTGATCTGGGGCACCGGGGATCCCAGAACCATATACCAGGATCGATTTTTAAAAGTGGGATCCCATTTGATAAATTAAGGATCCGTTTGTTAGATGCGATTTCAATTTTTTCCCTAAGAATGCAAAAACTTCCACGTTTAAGATGGAATCAACTTTGTCACCTACCCTTTAGTTTTGTGTGGCAAGTTTATGATTGACTTACAACATATTCAAGAAAAGAATTGTAGCAAAAGGAAAGGAGTATATTTGCAGATTTCATGAGGGAATTGTGAAGCATAGTTTGGATCAGATTTGAAGAAAGAAATTGTGCATATGTTGGATCAGATTTGAATGATAAATTCAAGAGGAAGAGTGTTTGAGCGGAATTGTCCATCACTCGTTGGAGAAGCAACATTAAAGGTGGAACATTATTCTTCAAATTATTATCTTTGCTAGGTTGGTGCTTGGCAAGTAGGGGTTGGTACTCCTTGTAGGTTGGTGCCTACTAAATCAGCTTTAGGGGTGATTGCTCCTTGTAGGTTGGTGCCTACTAAATGAGAAATAAGGGTTGGTGCTCTTTGTAGGTTGGTGCCTACATTCTTTGTAAAAGCATATATAATTCATAAAGTACATTATTTGTATTGTGGTCTTATCCCACAAGGGTTTCCACGTAAAATCTTGGTGTCAACTTGTTCATATTGTGATATTCTTGCATAGTTGATTTGTGTTAGAGTTTGAAGTTGATAAGAAGTTTAAGAGGGTAAAAGTTTGTTGATATACTGATTCACCCCCCCCCCCCCTCAGTATATCTTTGTGCTCTTCAATTCTACAATATTTAAGAAACAATAGAAAGCAAAAGTAATGATTGCTTCTACGACATTAGCAACTCCCTCTAAGCATTAGGTTGGAATGAAAACCAAATGTGAAGAGGGAGATGATGAAGTAGTTCAATGAGAATAATCAAATAGCAATTATAGTTGTTCACCAAGTATCATTACCAAAAGAGAATTTGAGCCATGTTTAAAAGGAAATCCATTGTCAATATCTATTATGAGGGTTTTAGGAAAATTCACTGTCAACAATTCATCGTCATGATAAATTCATCTCGTGGAAAATTCACCACCAGCAATTTATTGGCGTGGATAATTCATCGCATATACAATTAAAAAATTTGATTTATGATAATAAAAATGAAAACATTTTTCAATATATTTTATTTTATTCTAGTAAACCAATTATACAACAATATCAGTCATCTCTATTATTGTACTATTGCAAATATACATATTGTCGATAAATTGTAATAGAGGTTTTGTATTTCTGTTATTAATGTGGTGAAATTATTCTTTTACAAAAAATATCTCAAGGTCTTCGAAATATATTAAAAAATGTTAATGTGATGAATTATCCACGGCGATGAATTGCTGGTGGTGAATTTTCCACGAGATGAATTTGTCATGGCAATAAATTGTTGGCAGTGAATTTATTGACGGTGAATTGTTGGTGATTTTCTGGTGAATTGTTGACAGTGAATTTGCCGATGAATTGTTGGTGGTGAATTTCCTTGATGCCCTACCATGAGATTCTTTGAAATGACACATGATGTTTCACACCTGACTTGTGCTAATTTTTTTAAGGCATTTGAGGTTCAAATACTTCTTATTGTTCACTTCTTTATTGTCATACTTGAAAATGGGAGTCCAAAGACTTTGAGAGATGCAAAGGGTTTTGTAGTCAAGTTTTATATAAGAGAAGGAAACTTTGATCTTGTTGGGAGATGCATCCGTATGTTCTTTATTCATGGTGGCATGCAGTTTCCTCATGTCATTCATGCTCTCAAGTCCAACCCAAAGACTCATATTCAAGAGCCATGTGCTGTATCATGAATTTATTTTCCCATGTTCTTTTTTATTGACTAAAAGAGGGGTAAAAATTTATTAAAACAAGGAGAAGTACAACACAAGGCCTTACAAGTTGTCATATGTTCACATATATTTTTATGATTGACGAATTCCATCAGATTTCAAGAAAATTGAAGGTTTTGGAGTTCACACTTTCAATGGAAAAGGAACATATTGCAAGCTTCATTAGAAACCTACTTGTGGATTCAAGTTTCTAATTGATGATAAAGTTGTAGTCATGGGAGGCACTAATCACAATCATGCTACCAAAGATTTACATGATGCTATATAGCTTCTGAAAACTACCCTGAATGGAAGCTATATATATTCAGACCGTGGGTCCACCTGCTGAAGATACGTTTTATTTTGTTTCTCTTGATGACACAGAAACATGGCCAGAAGATCTATTTCCTTTGTGGCTAAATTGGAAGGATGGTTTTGAACAAAAAATATTGATAATTTCTTTGACGAGTCTGAGAAGTTGGCATTCTTCCCTAGAGTAATTGTACCGTGCATCTATTAGATAGATGATAAAATGCACCCAAGTGATCACATCACAACAATCATCATGATGGTTTCATGAATTTCATGCATAGAGATGAGGAGCTTTCTTGACCTGATGACACTAGTTTAAATGAAGAGTCACACCTCGTAGAGGTAACGATTGAATTGAAGAATTTTTGTTGTAAAAATAAATAAATAGTTTATATTTCAAAGAAAAGATTATGAAGGGACTTAGGGAAGCAGAGGAACCAGACAAAGCCTTTGTCAAACAATTTGAAGCGTTTATCAATTAGTTACAAGGAGCATCAGAAGAAGGAGGTGAAGAAGCAGTCTTGTGACTCCTCTAAATCTTGTAATTTTATAATT
>VDFB02351283.1:0-27215 GCA_007258455.2 Sequoia sempervirens
ATTTCTCCAGTAAACTTTTTACACATGCCTTCATTTCCTCCAAAAATGATATCATCAACATAAACTACTACAATCAACATCTTATTACCTTGCACTTTGAAGTAGAGGTTGTTGTCAGCAAAACCTTTGTTGAATCCTTGCTTTGTTAGATATCTATCTAGTCTTGCATACCAATCTATGGGAGCTTGCTTCAATCCATACAATGCTTTCTTCAATTTACAAACCATGTTCGCCTTGTCAAACAACTGAAACCCTTTAGGTTGCTCCTGTTGAAAAATGAGGTGTTTTCTTAGCTTAATACTCTGTAAAACTTTAATATTGCTGATCTAAGTAAGTCTTTTCTTTGTTACATATATTCTTTGTGGGTGATTATCTTGATTAATTCATCTTACTGTTGTATAATGAAGAGAGAAGTTGATAGAAGAACTAGACAAGATATTAAAAAGATTACACAAGATGTACCGTGGAGAAACACTTTTGGGAAAAAACTCCACCAAGAATTAATCTATTATTCAATCTCACGAGATTACAATGGCTCAATTCTTGCTTTGATAATCTTCTTCTATCTTTGCAATCTTCTTCACCTGCACAGTAACAACTACTAAAAACTCTCTACTTGAATGAGATATAGAACCAATATGCAAACCTTGTAATCTCCAAATGGTGATAATTACAGTACAAGCTCAAACCCTTGAAAAGGTACACCATATTCCTTCAAGTTGAGTTATTCTATGAAGACTAAAGCTTACAACATGTTCTTCATGCATTTGGGCATCCCAAACTGAAACTACAACTTCTCCTTCACTTCGGTGATAATTCCAAAGCTCTTCCTCAAAGATGGCGCCCTTAAGTAATCCTACTTAACTAAACCTTTAGAAATATCTTATCATGCATGAGAGGTAAATCCAAGAAAGCATCTTGGGCTCCCAAGTTGGCTCCAAGTGATTTCTAGGTAACTGAAACATTTACTCAGCACCATTCATGGAAGAATGGTTGTCCCCTAATGGCCCCGGGTAGTCCACAGTATCATCCATACAGATCAAGTTAACCAGCCGCATTTCCAAGTTAGCGAGTTAACTACCGCCAACTCAAAATAACCAACATGCATACAACATACACTTGCATGCATTTGATCTTGAACCATAACTAAATTTGAAGCTAGGCCCGAGAACTAAACTAAACTAAACTAAACTAAGCCTTCAGCTAAACTAAACTAAACTAAACTAATTCTGGGCGAACTAAAACTGAACTGAACTAATCTAAAACTAAAAGTGAACCTAAGCTTCAAACATTACAAACATACAAACATCTAGGATATACATGAAATAATTAATGTTTAGGATTTGCAATTAAATGGCATCCTATTTCCAACAGCTCCATGTATACTTCTTCCTCTAACTCACCATTTAGAAAAGCTGACTTAACATCCATTTAATATACTTTGAAGTCCTTGTGTGAAAAAAATGCCAAAAGCATTCTGATAGCTTCCATTCTGGCCACAGGGGCAAATGTTCCTCAAAATATATTTTTGCAACTTGTGAATATCCTTTGCATACCAATCTTGCCTTATTCCTCACTACTCCATTTTCATTTAGCTTATTCCTGAATACCCATTTTGAACCAATCACATTCTTGTTCATAGGTCTAGGGACTAGTTCCCATGTTTGATTCTTTTCTATTTGCTGCAATTCCTCTTTCATAGCTCTCATCCAAATTTCATCTTCACATGCTTCCTTTACAAATTTGGGTTCTATTTTAGAAAGTAAACATAAATTTACCTCAACTACAACTCTAGTTCTTTCCTTTACACCTTTACTCTTATCTCTAATTATCCGATCTTCTAGATGATTCTTTTGTACATATTTAGGAGCTCTAGCAATAGGTTCTAGTTCATTCTCTTCTTCGTCTTCTACTTGTTCTTCTTCTTTTTCTTCTTCTTCTTCTTCTTCTTCTTCTTCTTTCTCCTTATTTTCCTCAGGTATATTTCCGTAGATAGGATCATCAGGTTCAACTTCACTTATCTCAATAGGTTTGTGTATGTCTTCATCAACTTTCACATTAGCACTTTCAATAATCATCCTTAATCTTTTGTTAAAGCATATGTATGCCTTGCTAGTGGTAGAGTATCCAAGAAATATTCCTTCATCACATCTAGCATCAAACTTTCCAAGATTCTCATCATCTCTTTTAATATAGCATTTGCTTCCAAATACCTTGAAATATTCACAGTAGGAATCTTACCAGTCCATAACTAAAAAGGTGTCTTTGTGTTGTTGTGTCTAATCTAAACTTTGTTAAGAACATAAACAATAGTATGTATCACTTTTCTCCAATATACATCTGGTACATTAGATTCTTTCATCATAGTTCTAGTAGCTTCTTGTACTATCCTATTTTTCCTTTCAACTACTCCATTCTGTTGAGGGTTCTCAAAGCAAAAACATGTCTTTTAATGCCATGCATTTCACAAAATGCATTAAATTCACCAGAAGTGAATTCACCACCTTTATCTAATCTTAAGAATTTTATTTTTAGATTTACTTCATTCTCCACTCTTTCTTTGAATACCTTAAACCTATCCAAGGCCTGATTCATTTTTTTTAGAAAAGCAACCCATGTCATTCAAGTGTAATCATCAATAAGCAACATGAAATATCTATCACCATTTAGGCTTCCAGTCTTAGTCAAACCACATAGATTAATATGCACCAACTCCAGCATACCGGTAATAGAATATTATTTTCCTTTAAAGCTACATCTTTCTTGCTTCCCCAGTTGACAACTTCTACAAATAGCATTAGCAGGTCTTATGATTCTAGGCAATCCTCAAACTATTTCCTTTTTATTGATCTTGACTAGATTATCAAAGTTCACATGTCCCATTCTCGGTACCATAACCAACTTTCATTGATTTGAGATACAAGACAATGACCATCAACTCCTTTCAACTGATAGATTTTTCCATGAGTTCTTCCAACAACAATCATATCTCCATTTCTAGATCCTTTTATGATTTCATAGGTATTATTTTGAAACACATGTCTAAAGCCATTGCTACACATCTAACCAACACTAAAAAGATTATGCCTCAAACCATTGACATAATATACATCATTAGTACCTTCCATCCTATTCTTCTTAACTTCCAGAGGTTTCTTACTTACACATTTTCAAGATTTAGTGGATACAGATTTATTTTCCAAAGCTAAGAATAAGCATTCACTATCATCAACCTCATTTTCAGATTCATCATCAGAAATACCTACCTCTTCTTTAACCTAATATAGCTTCTTATACTTCTTATCCTTCCTATCCTTATCCTTATAATCCTTTTTCTTTTTATGTGCATCCCTATTTAGACATCTTGAAGCATAATGACCAATATTACCACAACTAAAACATTTAAAGGGAAACATACCTTTATACTTTTCGGTACCTTTCTTCAACTTCTTGGTGAAGTTAGCTTCCAACTCATTAGCATCATCGCTATCCAGTTCCTCCTCAATCTTCATTTCCTTAAATTTCATTTATGTCTTTTCTTCTATCTTGTCATATTTCTGGAACTTTCTTAATTCAAATGCTTGTAGGGTGTCGAACAAGTGTTCCAAGGTGTACTTCTTAGGGTCATACATTTCTTTAATCATTGAGATGTTATCGTTGTAGAAATTTGGTAGGGTGATCAGGATCTTCTCTATTATGTCTTCATCTACTAGCTTTCCTCCTTGATTTCTAACTTAATTTGCAGTTTGTTCAACCATGTGAAAGAAACTTGTAAATTCTTCACCATCCTCCATTTTCAGTTTCACAAATCTACGCTTTTTTGCTAGTCTCTTTGTCAATTTTACCTTTTCATTCCCTTCATACATGTCTTCTAGCTTCTTCTGGACTTCATATGTAGTATCCAAGGAATTAACCTTGATTTGATCATTTTTAGATAAACCACTGCAAATCACATAATTCACCCTCTCATTTTCTTCATAAGCAGTGACCTCATCTACAGTATTAGCACCATCGGAAAAAAATGTGTACTTATTCTTAATAGCCTTCCAAGTCTTGAAACCAAGAGAGATAAGATATCCTCTCATTTTTCCCTTCCAATCTTTGTAATCAGTTCCATCAAACATAGGGATTGAAAACTTGTGCACCATCAGATCTTCCTTAAGCGGTTAAGCTCTACAACAAGGAACCAGGTCTCTAATACCAATTGTTAAACAGGCACAGGACAACTAAGAGGGGGGTGAATCAGTTGTCACTCAAATTCAAACTTAAAACTTTATCACTTATCAAATCTTCAACCACACTATTATGTTATTAAATATGAGCATGAAAATAGATAACAAAAAGTAAATCAACACAATGAACACTAGATTTTTATGTGGAAAACCCAATAAGGGAAAAACCATGGTGAGGGTTAACTCACAATATAAATATTATAAACTAAATACAAAGGATCACTGCCAAGGGCTCACTGCCCAAAAGAGGACTCACTATCCAAGTACAAGGGCTCGTTGCCTACAAAGGACTCACTGTCCAATAGGGAAACTCACTGCCTATAGATACAAAAGAGAACAAAAGATCCACCACAAAAATTAAAGCATATTCGCAGGATTACAGAAACCTCCAATTCACTACCTTCAACACATTGAAAAAATTGCTATCACAACTCACTCACACACGCTTCTACTCTTATGATTTGTGGCACACTTTCGTCACTTTGCATCACATTGTCATACAATTCTTCACAACTCACCTTGCTTTTATACCGTTCTCAACCTTAGAAACATTTACCAAGGTCGACCACAATACATCGTTTCATAAATTCAAAATAGGTCGACAACTTTGAATTCTGGGGATGGAAAGGAATAAGAGTGGACCAATAAAAACATAAAAATAATATTCTTGAATCTTCTACATACTTCCTCAATTTAAATTCTATTCTTTGAATGAAGTGTAAACACTAGGTCAGCCAAACCGAATGAAAATACATTATCAATGATGCACACACTTTCCAATAAGAAGATGACATGCAAATGACGCAACATGCTTCATTATGCATGAGAATATATCTCAGAATCTTCTAGATACATCTGTAACAAAAATAATAGGCTTTAATCACTAAATTCATTTTACCAGACAATCCAGGTTGTGCAGAACACACAAAAATACTAAACATGATTTTTGTATCACAAATCTCGAAACCTCTTCACTAGAGCATAGGAAAGACCTTCACAAGAAATCTACTAGATCCACATGATCTGAAACAAAATAGTGGAGAACTGCGGAGAAAACATATTTCTCCTAGTCCAGAGAACACTGACTCTGTTGGTAAAACACATATATTGGTGGACACAACTTTCACTTAGCATCTCATTAGAAAATAAAACTCAGACTATATCACCATCAGATCACCACCAACACACCTTCAAATCTACACAAGCATAGGATCAACATAGGAGAAATGCAGAGCAAATACTGGAGCACACACTCAACACTTTGACTTCTCTTCTTTATTAATTTTCTCAAAAGCACTTGGAAACTCATCAAACCAACATATCTGCAACACCATAAAGATAGCTTCACATCTCAACAAAATCTCAACCATACATTTACAATCTGCAACATACTAAATAGCGTTGACATCAATGACAACATTAATGACAACACCACTAGACAAGCTCATACTTGCAACATGATCATCTTCCTCAGAAGGGGAAGGATCAACATTAAGAACATTACAATTTGTGTTCACATTCTCCTGTGATGTAGAAGAATAATCATCCTCAATAGCGGGTTTGGATGATGTTATTGGAAGGATTAAGTGGATCGGGGTGAATTTATTTTCTCCAATGAAGGATTTTGTAAAGTCTAGAGAACCCCAATCATACCAAGACATGCATTTTCTTGAGAAGAGGTAGAAGGAGCAAACTTAATATTTTTGTTGGGATTATTGATGCACAGTCCTTGAAGCTGCAGTCTTCGATGTAGGACCTTTAAGCCAGGAAAGATAATCAACCACCCAGAAAGTGTTGCAACTAGGCATGCACAATGGAGATTCAATATTGATATGATATATTGATATTGGATATTTGATTGATATCTCGATATATTACAAATGTACAAGATGCCTGATTATATAGGCAAGAGCTAAACCCTAATATGCATGAGATGTTGACATGTGTCTTGATCTAACAACATGTGACAACATGTGAACCCTAATGGTGATGATCATTAAATGAGGGGATAAGTTCTAGAAGGACAACTCATCTTCTAGAAGGAATCTTATCTCCTACAAATAAGGAAGGGAATATTATCCCATTTATTAAATGATTTATCTAATAATGCAACCTAGGACTTAACTAATTAAATGCAAGACCTAAGTTAACTTATGCAAGTGTAATAATTAATTAATTAATTACACCAACACCCCCCCATAAGTGCAACTTAGGGAGGAAAATGCAATGATTATGCAGAGATGATGATGGGTCCCGGCTACGAAGTCATGTTAGGTACCCATGTACATGAAGATGCAGAAAATCTCCCACAAATGGAGAAAAGGGGAAAACCCAGTAGGAACAAAACCCCTCTCCAAAAAGGAGATGAAAATGCAGAAAATGTGAGATAGGATGGGAAGGATGGAGGACTCCCAAATACCCCCCAAGTACACCATCCGTCACATGTATACAATAGAGAGAGACTAGATAGCCCCCCCAAAAGATGTGATCACCTGCAAAGAAGGAAAGTGTTTGAAGACAGAACAAGATCCAATGTTGACAAACAACTTGTCTCCCTTTCAGAAGAAACAAAACCAAATGCAAGTGCAAAGATGCTTCCCATTCCGGATAGGAATTGAAGGAAGGAAGGATGAAGATGGATGTCGATGATGTCCCTGAAATCTACTCAAATGTCTCCTTGCCTGATGAAGAAGAGGCCACAATCAATGAAGAGAGTGACAAACCAGGACGATGCAGAAACTGTTGCTGAACAATATCCAAAGACTGAGATATGATGAATATGATGGAGACTTGATAGCCCCCCCTGAATGAAGTGTCCTCAAAACCACTGAAGGAAGTCTGAAGCAAATCCAATGGTAGATGCTGAAGAAACTTCAAGTCCTTAATGGAATGACAGGGAAGAAGTCTCGAATATGAAATATTTGAAGAGAAACCAAGTGCCTCCAAGATGGTCTCTGAATTCCCAATCAAGGTTGAGACAAAGGAATGTGGATACTCAAGAAAACTCTCCAAGTTGTGATCTGAATAGAGGAGTGATATCCCCTCAAGAATGTTCTCCAAACCTATAGAAGTGGCCAAGGCAATGATACCTGAAACAAAGCCATCATGTGATGTCAAGTCTGAAAAATTGAATGTGTCCTGATGGATGATGATAGTGGAAGCCTCAATCAATGATTCTAGACAAGGAATCACTAAATGTGAAGGGATACCAACTGTCTCTGATGAAGAAGAAGCACTGAAAGGAACCTTGTCAACCTCTTCGGAAAGATCAAGGTAATCAACTTCCTGCATAACAATAGCATCCTGGAGAACTTGATCTGAAGCAAGAAATTCTAAATCATGACCATCGGGGAATGGTGGAGTGTCTGAATCTCTATAGATCTCCCAAAGCTTAGTCCAAAGAATGTGAGGACAATCACAATGATCAATAGATCTCAAAACATCACAATCAACTTGCATAGAAATGATCTCCAAAATAGTATATCTGCTGCAACTCCAAGCAAGTTCATGAATACCTTCACTTGGATGAGGAACAATACCAAATAGATGTGGCAACAAATCAAGTGATTGGAGATGGTGGCAGATCCCATCTCGCCATTGGGAATAGTTACCCTTGTGCAACATAACCAAAGAAGGAGAGAAATATGCAAGCCCCATAATGAAAATTTCTCCACAAAAAAAATACAAAGATGCTGACCTTCAACAGCAAATAAAGACTTCCAAATATGATGTACAACTAAAGTTATGCAACCCGGATCAAACAAATTTGTCCCAAGCTTCAGAATAACCAGGTTATTGATCAAATGCACCAAACTAAAAAAATAACATGCAAGAGTACATGGAGCTGAAACTGATCAGGGGATCTGGACTGATGAAAAAATCTCTGAATCACCTTCCTGATGCCGCTGGAATCACTGAAATCTGATGAGCGGTTGCGAAGATACAAGCTTTTATGTCCAAATTAGGGTTTGGAATTCAATTGGATGTAGAATTTTCTACGAGCATAATTTCATAGAATGGATGTCACCACTGGAAATTACATGGAAAGACCTTTCCGACGGTATATCGTTTGCTGATTTTTGATATACTGGGTGAAAGTTATGATAAAACGAAAAAAATGCCTATTTGAGGCACTTCGCAGGCTAACTAGGGTCAAAAATCTGGCCCCCGGGCTTAAAAAAAATTAGCCCCCGGTCCTTGATGTGACCGCGGGGTTAAGGCTGGCAAAAAAAAATAGCGCTCCCTCCTAGAGCGGCGCGGAGGTGGAGCAACCGACGGAGCTGGCTGGAAATGGTGGCGCCGCGGGGGTAGGAAATCTCAGCACCGACAATGAGAACCTGACAGTCGGCGGGAGGCTTGGTCGTTCGGCGATTTGAACGGCCGACGGTCAAAACGCGCTGGTGAAGTCACAACGGTCGGTGAGGGAATCTCGGCATAAACCTACACCGATGGCCGGGAAGATACCGTCGGTGAAGACTCCGCAAGGTAGAATGTCGCGCGGGCGTCGGTAGGCAGAAGTCGTCGACGAAGATGTAGCCAGCGGGAATGGACGATGACCGGTACAGGGGACGGCGGGAGCAATGCCGGCGGTATGTAGATGGCCGGCGACGGTGGCCGATGATCGCTGACGGCGGATGTGACGGCGGGCCCTGCAAACTTAATGCGGCTGACACAAAATCTGCAGACAGTGGTTGAAATGGGCCGACAAAAAACAATTTGATAGTATTTAAGATTTTTAAATATTGCATAAAGCAATTTAAAAATCAAAAAATAATATATATATAAGCCGACCAATAAAGATTTTTATATTGCACTATGCAATAAAAAAAATCAAAACCCAATGCCGATAGAAATAACAATGCCGACGAAAATATATTGATGCCGAAATTAAATCAACTCCTTACGCCGACGGATGATTTAATTGAAGGTCGCACAAAATTGATTTTTTCTGCGAACTATATAAAAACCAAATATATTTTTTTCCAACAAAATGGATAAATGCCCAAATTTTTCTGAAACGAAAAAAGTGCCCACGTATAATTTTTTTTTGCCTCAGAGGACAACTGACCGGGATGATTTTTCACTGCAAATTGTACGGATAGTACGATTGATTTTGCAAACCCTAAAAATACCTCTGAAGCTCCCGGGTTGATGTATCCGATTTTGATGAATGGATAGGTGATCCTAGGGTTTTGAGGCCTTCTTAAGACAATGGTGAGCTCAGATCTGACTCAATCTGCTTCAGAAATCAGCTTGGTCCCCCGGTGGAAACAAGTAGCCTTCAATGGAAACCTTCAAGCCTGCGGAGAATCTCGCACACCAACTTTCTTGATCCTGGGTTGATGTTTCACTGGACAAGCTCTGATACCATGTTGGGATTATTGATGCACAGTCCTTGAAGCTGCAGTCTTCGATGTAGGACCTTTAAGCCAGGAAAGATAATCAACCACCCAGAAAGTGTTGCAACTAGGCATGCACAATGGAGATTCAATATTGATATGATATATTGATATCTCGATATATTACAAATGTACAAGATGCCTAATTATATAGGCAAGAGCTAAACCCTAATATGCATGAGATGTTGACATGTGTCTTGATCTAACAACATGTGACAACATGTGAACCCTAATGGTGATGATCATTAAATGAGGGGATAAGTTCTAGAAGGACAACTCATCTTCTAGAAGGAATCTTATCTCCTACAAATAAGGAAGGGAATATTATCCCATTTATTAAATGATTTATCTAATAATGCAACCTAGGACTTAACTAATTAAATGAAAGACCTAAGTTAACTTATGCTAGTGTAATAATTAATTCATTAATTACACCAACAATTTCTTGCTTCAGAAGGATCTTCTTTAGGGACATCTATCTCAAGAGTATCCTTTGTAGTAGGTATTGTTGGAGTAAACATCAACACATTGGAAGGAACCAAAGGAATAAGAGTAGGCACAACTAAAACTTGACCAACAACTACCATCTCACATAAGTGCATAGCCTTAGGGTCAGCCTTGACTACGACTATTCGATTATTGCAAATGAACTTAATATATTTATGCAAGGTAGATGGGACTACACCCATAGCATGAATCCATAGACTACCAAGAAGAAGGTTATATGGTAATTTTTCTAACATAACATATATAAGGGTGGGTATGGCAACGAGTCTCAACCTCAAAGGTAAGACTATTATGCCTAGGGCTTGTCGACTAACATTATTGAACCCACAAATGTCAACAAAAGAAGCATTAAAATAAGATGAATCAATATTAATCTTAGGTAATAGATCAATGCTACATACATTGAGTGTTGAACCAATGTCAACAAGAGTACATCCGATGCCGATATTATTAATGTTAACTATAATCATCAAAGGATCTACTTGCTTCTACACTTCCAAAGGTGGGAGTTCTTGTGGATAGAACGTAATATTCGTGAATCTGCACAAATATGAGCTATCAATGCATTAACATCTACTGACTTGACAGAAGAAGGAAAGAAGATCTTTTGTAAGGCTTCTTGAAGCATACCTTGGTAAACTAGAGTAGACTGAAGCAAGTCCCACCTGGTGAGATCTTAGTTGGAGTAAGTTGAAGTTGCTCGACAAGATCGCAATCACTGGGTGCTTTAGTTGTAGGTTTAGGAGCTTGAAGAAGGCTTGGTTGTTTATTCATTCTATTCTCATAAGTATGGGCTACCGCTCTGTAAGAGGGAGCCATAGAAAGATTAAGAGAATCGCTATCAAATGGGACACCATCAATAGAACATATCCTTTTAGAAGAAGGACTAGCTGGAGTCAGATAAAAGACCAGTCTCTTAGGCCTTCGAGGGGAAACAAATACATAGATTACATTTACAAAATCATCACAACTAGTGGAATAATTATTCAAATAAATATTCTCAACATCGATTTAGGGAGGATCAAATGTGGAAGGAGATTCATCATTCACTAATGCATCACCTCTAGAAGAAAGTGTATTGGAATGAAGAGAAGGCAGAGTAACATCAAGAAAATTATCAATGATTTCATCCTCTTGCATCAAAATATCCTTAGAACTTGAATCTTAAGAGAGGGATCAACAAAGAATAATAAGAAAAGAGACAAGAACTCACTTTCACATGCTTGTAAGAGAACTTCTCGAATCTTCTTAACAAAGATGGAAAGAGATAGAAGGAAGAAAGATAGAAAATAAATTTCAAAATAAATATATAGACACGTTGGCCAATCTAGTGCAGTCCAGGGGTGATAAAATTGAGAAAAATCAAAAATCCTGATTTTTTAATTTTTTCGGTATTTTCTAGGTTCAAGTAATTTGCATTTTTGGAGGTCTTTGGAGCATAATTTGGGGTAAAAAATTGGGTCAGTCCCTATAATTTGGTTGCTAAAGGCACAATATATTAGGAATTGAATTAGTCCTCTTAGAGACCTTTCCAATGGTGTAAACAATTCTGAATTTCGAGCAACGAGTCAAAAGTTATGACCCCACGAAGTTGGGGTAAATAAATTTCTAGTTTTTTGAAAAATACTATGGTTCATGTTGGGTTCACCAAAATTTAGAGTAGGGGGATTCACTACTCATGAGTCTCTTTATTTTCAAGAGAATCCCAAGGGGTGAACAACCCTAAACTACCTCAAGAAACAAGGTGAGAGCTCTCGAATTTGAAGGAGTAAAATCATAGAGGTTTTTTGGACAAACTAACGGGCTCTTAGCCAAAGGTTGACAATGCAGAATAAGGATGAAAACGTGGATCACTAGAGTCCTATAGGTGCAATGACATCTCGTATAGACCAGAAACCAAGTTTATCATAGAAAATAATAAAGCGACAACCAACAATTAGATTTCTAAGAGCTTACAGAATGCGGGAAGATAACAAAATGTAACAAAATTGAAATGAAGTAAAGTACAAATGATCAAGTTAAAGAGGGTGTGAGAGAGAAGAAGCTCACAAAAACCAAAGTAATGGAGCCTCCAACAAATGAATTTCTTTAATACTTGCATACATAAGATTTGGAGAAAATGTTGGGGCTATATAGGGGTTTGCCTCAGTCAAACCCCTGTTTTGGTGTTCCCACCTCCATAGACAGCCAAATCAATAGAGAAAATGAAAAAAGTGAATATGGAGTGATGAAAGCAATCCTTGCTCAAGGAGGAGAACCTGTATCATGAAGTAGAGATGCAATAGATAAGGGACGTGGGAAATCCCAAGATGCTCACAAGCATAGGATAAGGGAGATGTCAGTTGCAAGGCTTAAGGAAACCAAACAGAGAGGCAAAGATGGCTGCAAGAACCAAAAGTGTTGGAAAGAGTGTTGTAAGGATGTGAGAGTTCTTGAGGCTATTGTAACAAGTGAGAGATTTGTGCAAGAAAGAGAGTAAAGAGGGAAGAGAGAGTGTATCCAAGAGACAAAGATCCAGAGAAATAAATGAATTGAAAGAATGGATTAACTTGAGAGACTAGGAGGGAAAAGAAGCTTCTCGAGCTATTACAAGGCATCTTGGGTCGTTACCATCGACAAAATTAGTTGACAAGTGGCAAACATGCTCAAAAGTGGTCGTTTGAACGTTGAAACATCATAGGACGTTAGTGTGGTGCATAAATGTTTGTGCAGTGCACTGGTGTGTAGACACATCATGCTACAAAATGGCATGAATGGGAAAAGGACAAGGTTCGACTCGAAGTAGATGCACAGAGGTGGCTATAGAAAGGGGGTCTTGAGCATCCTGAGAAGGGAAAAAGGCTGATGCAGGGGCTAGAATGAGCCTACACAAGTACTAAGGGAGTGGACACTAAACAGATACAAGAATGTATGTGAACTTGCAAGGGGTACAATTTTACGACATTACACCATAATATCAAGATGGTCATCACATGCCATGGTTATATTTTGTAAAGTAATTTGATAAAGAGAATGATAAGTATCATTGTAATGCTTACAAATGCTTGGACATTTTTGTTTGAATAGGTCTCTCCAAATGGTAGGAGCATTAGGAAAGGGAGAAACAAGATTTTCATGATTTTCAAGTGTATCTTCTAACACTAAACTATATTCGTCATGAATAGGAAGGATATTAGGAGAAGAACCAATGTGCTTATCATGGTTATCTACAATTGCATCCCTATGTCCTATAATTTCTTCCAAAATGGGATAGGTAGGGGAAGAAACATAAAGGGGGTTGTCATAGATCTTAAAGATTTGATTATCTAACACCAACATATCCTCATCACAAGAGGGGAAGATGTTGGGAGATGAATGTAGACTAATTGAAGTGTTATGTAGGTAGGTTTCAATGGTCTCTTTGTGCTGTGTTATGTAATTTTCATGATTACCTATGGTTGTGTTCTCTTGTTTATCAATGTCTTACCTAATAAGAGAGGTAAGAGGAAAGAAACAACTAGGGTTCTCAAAACTCTCATTGATTGGTTCTTCTAACACTAAAGTATCTTCTTCATAACTAGGAGAGATATTAGGAGAATAACAAATATGATTGTTATGATTACCCAAGGTTGTATTCTCTTTCACTAGACTAATCTTACTCATAGGAGGGATATTAGGAGAGGGATCAATGATGAACAAAAAGAGAGGGGAGAGGACTTCATATTTGTATGCACATAATAAAAATTTCTTACAATACTCAACAAGATATGGAAATAGAACATGAAGTATGATAACCATAGATTTTTGTAGTGAAAACATGATGCAATGATTGTCTTACAAATTTGAAATGCAACATTGATAGGTCAAACATGCAAAAGGAGAATCTAATTTTTAGATTTAGAACATGATAATTGACTGATTATGCTATGTAACAATCTAAAAATGAAATGTTGTAAATGTCATTTTGAATTTTGACAATGCACTCAATGAAGCAACTTAAGCTAAATTTAATGAAATAGAAAATCATAAAACTGAAATAGGAAAGTAACAGTAGCAAACATAAGCCTAAAAATGAGATTTCAAATCCCATAAAATACAAATCCGGATCTATCAGGGACTCATTCACGAGTAAAGGTGAATGGGTCATGGATAAGGATTTTTGAAATGTTTTGATTGATTTCTAAGTGATTTTCAATGCTTTTCAGATGCTAGAAAGTACAAGCCCATCTTGATCAAGGACTCATTCACCACTAAAGGTGAATGGGTCCTTGATTAGGGTTTTGTAACTGTTTTTGAATGATTTTCAAGCTTTCTACAATGTCTTTCAGTTCCAGTTCTAATACAATAACTTTTAGTTTTAGATTTTCCAGAAATGCAATAAAATGATGAATGCAAAGACCTAATTTGAAATGCAATGTTGTTTTGATTTTCAAATGCAATTTTATGAGATCTAAATGGTATGCAAAATGACTGATTTATTTTTTATATATTTCATATTTTAGAAATGCAAAGAAACACAATTATAAACCCTAAATGAGATGCAAGTTTGAATGCAAAGTAAAAAACCCTAAATGAGATCTAATTCAATACAAATGAATGTAATATCTAACTTAGGATGCAAGAATAGACTTCCAAAATCATAAAATTACTATGTTCAATAGGTCAGGTTCACCAAAATGAAACATAGAAAATGAGGTTCACCATCAATAGGATATCAATGAGAACCAAATTTTTAGTAAGTGTGTGTTTCATTCAATTATGAGGGCCAAAATGCCAAAATAATGATCAAAAACTAATCCTAACTATTATAGCAACAATAAGGGAAGTTTTGAGAGGCTAAAACAATGTGTACCTTGCGAAAAACTTGTTTTTAGGCCACAGAGGACTCATTCACCTTTAGTGGCGAACGGGTCCCTGTTATGGTTCCAAAAACTAACTTTAGGGTTTTATTCCTTTTAGTCTGCACTCCCAAATCCCAGGTTTTCACTGCTTCAAGCCCCAATGAGGACTCATTCACCTTTAGTGGCAAATGGGTCCTTTTAGGGTTTCTAAAAACTAATTTTTTGGTTTTGTACTTCAATTTCTGCACTCTTAACTCCTAGGTTTTTAGATCCTGAAAGTTTGACACAAATTATGTAGCTTCATTTTTGTGTTCTTGCAATGTGGATGACAACTTTGACAATTTCACTCCAATCTTGTTTTCCACTTAATCTTTGACCTATAAATTTGCAAACACACATTCAAGAGGAGAAAAAATTGTTGATTGTTAGTGAATAGGGGGTTTCCCTGGTCATACCCCTTTTAGGTAATTAAAGAAAATGATGAAATAATGAAATAGAAGCATGAAACATGAATATATGCAATGAGGATACCTTGGAAGTTGTCTTGGAATACAAATCAGTAAACTAACATGGAGTGGCCATGAAGAATGTAGATCTTGATCTCAAATAGGATGTGAAATAATTCTTGCAAGTAGATCTTCAATGCTACATCAACAATCTTAGCTCAACAACATGCTTGAATGCACTATGCTTTGACATGATGGAATGATCTTGAATTTTTGCAATAAAATCTTGATAATTTTCCTTTGAATGCCTTTGAAAATACTCTTGAAGTGCTCTATAATTCTCTTGTGAAAGCTCTCTAATGATAACTTGAACTTGCTAGGTGAAACAATGTGAATTAGCCTTATATTTATACTAAATATAAGAATTAACCCTGAAATTCAAATAATTCAAGTCGAAAGCAAATCTAGAATTAAAAATCATTAGAATCCCACCAAAATTAAATGCAAAAGGGGGTGTCCTATGTGAGGAGGACCCATTTGCCACTAAAGGCGAATGGGTCCTAGCACAAGTTTCTAGGACCTTGCTTCGGGGGGGGTGGAAATAACGTGAAAAACCCGCCTCAAAAATGCATAGAAAGGGGGGTCCTATGTGGAGAGGACCCATTCGCCACTAAAGGTGAATAGGTCCTAGCACCATTTTCTAGGACCTTAATTTTTCCTAATTAAATGTTACACAATTTGATTATTGGGTTTCATGATAGATTCTTTGGAAGGTGTCATTAATAAGGCTTAAATTTGAATTAAAGGGGAAAATTAAGCTCAATTAACCATAATTAATTAATGAAACCCTAAATAAGTGTGAAAGTGTACTACAACACTTTACAACACCATAGAAAAGGTACCATTTAAGTACATTTTATTAAAGTGGGCCCTAGATTCAATGTGGATGTGTACAACACATTACAACACTAAATCAAGGCATTATTAGGTTAATTATATATCATTTATTCCCAAATTAAGTAAGGAAGAGGGGTACTTTTTCCATTACTATAGGAGGAATTCATTTAGATCAGTTCTAAGTTGGATGATTTACGATCATTACATTTTTTACATAAACCCTTCGAGGGCATGTAATAAGGCCAGTTGGTCAAAGGTATTGTTGAATGTCCTTGTGGTAGGCTTGTGAGCCCTGGATATTTTCCCTAGAGGCCTAGGTTGAATACAACATCATCATTCAAATGAAGTTTCATGTTTGCATATATATCAATTTGTTGTGTTATTTTCGCTGTGTTGACTCATTGTTGCATGGTTCAGACTGTTCCTTCTAGAACCCTCCTACCATGACTGCACTCGATATAATGGACAAAGGTTGGCAATAGATAGTGCATAATATGGAGCGCTAAAGTGAGATGATAGAAATACAAGCATATGGAATGGTATAAGTGTCTTCGACACATATATAATGCAGACTAAGTGAATAATTAAAGGTTTGTATAAAGCAAGCAACTTAACTATATGTTTCCCATATACTAACATATGCACGAGGATTATTATTATTTCAAATGTGAGTGCATAAGTATGAGCGCATGGGAAACATTTGAAAGGCATTTAATAAGAAATGTGTTGCACCATGTTAAGTAGAAAAATGCAAATAGAAATCAAAGTTTTAAGTTAAATAGCCACACACAACCATAAAAAAGTGTATGACTTGGTCAAGCCATGAATTGGTAGATAATAGAAGAGTTTGATTTGTTGTGGCAAGCAACCAACAACCACAGTAAGTGCAAGTAACTTGTAGGACACCATTACTAAGTTTGATTGAGTAAAAAAGATATTGTTGCTAGTTTTGGGAGGAAACTCAACCAAGGAATAGAGTCTGAAGTTGCTAGGACTGTATATGTGTATGCATTTTGATTGTTTAAACAACTAGTTTTCACTCAACCTTGCTTAGATGACCTATTTTGAAGAAGAGTTGGTTTCAGATTTGTATTTGTAGTTTAGATGTGTCAAAAAGAAGGAAAAATGCAGCAATTGGTGTAGCTTAACTGTAGCATTAATCTTCTCAATGTTTAGTATAAATAGAGGCATCATCTTAGTCTTTTGGAATTCATTCATTTGGAGTTCATTTGCTTCCATTCTACTGTATTTTTTCTATGCAAGTAATGCTAAGTGCAATTAGTGAAGAGTGTGAGTTCTTGAGATTTTTTTAGATATTTAGTGAGAGTTTCTAAGTGTTGGAAAGAGGTTTAATTTGGGGATAGGCTGAAAGTAGGAACAACAAGCGTGTCTTTGGGATTGAGCTTGAGATAAATTATCCATTGGAAAAAACTATCCATGCATGTTAGTCTTTCTCATTTTGTTGTTCTCTTTTGTTGATTGCCAATATTGTGCAAGATATTGATTGTTATCATAGATATTGAAATAATCTTGTGCATAGAGCTAGGTAGGATATAAGTTGTTGTGTGGTATCTTATTAAGTACAAAACATATGTATATCTATAATGATTACCATTATTATATGATGTAGTTATATTAAACTATCTTATATGACACCAAGACAATTGCATGTTACTTATATGTTTGCATGAATTATGATGCTAGTATTGCAATGATAATGATAACATGAAAACATAGAAACTTTATGGGAAACTTGGAAAGATCCATGAGAAATGGAGAATAATCAAAAGGGCATGTTGATGAGACAAATCATATTTATAAATGATATACATGTTTGTAGCATTTGATGGTAGTAGTTGAATAGTGAAAACTAGAGGATATTATTATAATATCTAGGTTATCATAAGTCCAATATATGATAGTATTAAATGTTATGTTGGGAAAATGGAAAGGTATAGAAGTACCATGTTAGAAATGTCATTTTGTGAAATTATGTAAACTAGTATATTATTATGAGGTTTAATCCTGGGATTAGGATAAACCAAGGTTGGGAGTAACCTAGATGGTTAGTTAGATCATTTGAAAAATAATTATCCTTTTGGATGGAATCATGTTATGGAATAAACTTGTTAAGAGTTAGTATGGTCATGTTATTTACCAAATTGAGCAATAGGGTGGGTGAACATATGACATCCACTTCATAGAGGTGAAAAACCACTCCTTAAAAAAATGAGTTTGAATGTAATGATAAAATCATTGGCCAAAGTAGTGTAAGCTGCCACTAATTACATTGTCAATTCACTGTGGGCCAGGGTTGGGAATGTCATGCATGTAGGCATGTACCAACTATATGGTAGCTCTAGATATGTAGGACAAAACACCAAGCTTAGGTAGGATATTATTAGATGTGAGGGATACTAGACCAAACTTTTTGTTGAAGGGTAGGGCCATCTTACCAGTTAGGTAGATGTGTGGGGGGCCACAATGAGTTCATGGTTGGAGGAAAAGCACTTGGGTGATGCTCTCCCTCATGCAGCCAACAATTGAAATTTAAGGATGTATGCCAACAAGGACATCTATACCATTTATACTTTATTCCATTGAGCTATTGAAAGCTATGTATGTAATCATGATATTATATCTTTATGAAAATGTACATGAAAATATAATCATTAATTTGGATTATGTAATTGTACTTTATGGGAATGCAATGGAAATTTGACATGGGATTATTTCGAATGTGCATCTTTATTATTGAAAAAGAAATTATGAATTTTTTTTATTACTATGTGTTGGTGAACTTAAACTATTCACATATGGTTTTAACTTAGATGAAAACAATAGGTAAAACATTGGGCTTGTTACAATTGCTTATGAAGAGTCATGGGTAGTTACACAAGACATAGTTTGTTAGACCCAAGTGATAGGTGTTTTCTTCTCATGAACATGCAAATTCATCCTTCATCTTTAAAATAAAAATTGTAATCAATTGTAAGAGAGTTTTGAGGGGTCTAAGAATTTAATTTGGGAAAGATAAGAGTGTTCTAAGCTTGTTCAAAGGAAATGGTTGTCCATGTCTATACAAATATTTTATAATATCATTACATACATCAACTAAAGCTTATATGAAAACATGCTTCAATGCGTATCATATCCAATTTTTGATATTATATTTCTTTGGAAAACATAATCAAGAATTGTAAAGTCATTAAATGCACATTTGTTGCATTTGTGTTGTTTCCATTGTTAGTCTTTGTTCAAGGATCATTATAATTTCTTTCATGAAAATTATGAGAATATTATCACAAAATGGATTATAAAGTAAGATCACATTGTTAGCCTATAGAAGGCCAAATTATTACAAGGTAATATTCCCAAATGACCATCAAAGTATATTTAGATGAAATTAATATGTATGGAATAGTGACTCTATGACCTTGAGTAGGCACCAATATGTTCTTATTTCTTCAAAAACCTCAAAATTACCTTTAAATGATAAATCTTAAGCCAAACTTAATTTATATGTAATCATTTGTCTCTTCATACCTAAATCAAACTGATTACAAGGATTTCACAGTGATGTAATTTACAAATCCTTGTCAAAAGTGTATACAAATTAATTTTCTAGGCATCATATAGTATTTGGATCAGTTGATGTCATAAAGGGGAACCCACCTAGGTTTTGCAAAGCCTAAAGTGCAGAGGAAAAAATAAAAGTGTTTCTTGTTCATTGGCCATCTTCCAATGCCTTAAGCATATGATCAAAATAGTCTTTAGAAGTTGTTGAACTACAAGTTTGGGAACTAACACAATAGATACAACACAACCAGCAAAAATGCAATAGATCCACTTGATATAAGTCCACTATAAGACTAATACATGTTCACTACAAGTCTACTATTTAATATAGTTATAGGTCATCTTCAAAACTGCTACAAGTTTTCATCATAAAATTTGTAACTATACTGGATATGTTTCCCATATGGAAGCTACACCAACAAACCTACTACCATATTCAAGGAATTAATATAATTTATCTAATTAATAGATCACAATTAATTACCAAAACTCCATGCAAACCATTGTGGATGCCAAAATTTCAAATAGTATTTAACTTATAACATGTGTTTACAAGGAAAACGTGTCACTATATATTACCATCACTCACATAAATAATGATATTTCATCCATGTTATTCCTCTTAAATATATACTCCTACAATCAAGAACTGTCACAAGATCAACGCCACTTATTGTATAAGAACAACACAATAAGACTTTCACACATTATTCTTCTCTCAAGTAATAAATACTAGTTGTTTCTACTACCAACATGCATGCCAAAAATACCAAAACAAAATTTTAACCATACACAAAACTCCCACATAGTATAAATATTTTCCTAAAAAGAGAATACCCTCTTCCTCCCAAAATAAGCCAAAAAATAAGAGCTTCATTCTAATAAAGCAATCAAAAACATCTAAGTTGTAAAATATAAATCCATGTATGAACATCGAAATCATGTATGAAAATAGATCCATCGAGAAAATAGAACCATTTGAAAAAATATCCATCCATAATGTAGAACCATATTTTATGAACAATATAACTTTTTCAAACACATGTTTATTCTATCTAATATCAAATCCAACAAACAAGGTTCCAAAACAACTTGTTTAAATACTAGATAGTCTAAAGAGTAAAGTAATGAAAGGAATTTTATAAAGCACTTGTAATTTTATAAAAAGAAACAACATATTATAAATAACAACAAAATATAGTATTACAAGTGCAAGTACATCATTAAGGATTCTAACCCAACTTCATCTTCCAAAACATAGTATGTTGTATCATAGTTTTTGTATTATCCCTTCTCAACATCACCAAAAAAATTGTAATCCATGGATATTAAAAGAACATAAAATTTGAGAAAAATAATATACAAAACATACATTTATCAATTAAATACTATATACATAGCAACCAACTACACATAACCACCAAATTAACTTGATTCGATCATCCAAGAAATACAGAAACCTAAAACCATTAAATTCGCTAATTTAAAACAATCTAATATCATAGATTGACATCATGGAAGAAAATTCATCCATGAGGTTAAACATCAAGTAATTTCACATGTGACCAAGGTAAAAAAGTGTACCATAACTAATTAAAAAATAACAACTAATATAACTAGTGTCAGTATGCGACTAGGAAGCTAAACACAAGCAATAAACATGAGCACTTTTCTAGTTGTATAAGCACATAGAATAAAACATTTACACAATCTCCATACATCCTCCATTTTGAGAAATAACATCCTTCCCACCTCCATTCTACAAGTGCAAACTATTGTTTTCTAGAAACTAAGATAAATACAAAAATGGAACTCCATCAAGGATTAAAAACAACCCTTTCCTTCAATAAATCTCATAAGTTGGCCATGCTCAAATACTAGAGAAAAGAGAATAACCTAAACTAATAACTTAGCTTTAATACCAAATATTTGAAAATAAGATAATTTCTCTATTTTGTAGGATTAAAAATTTTCATACTTAGTTATTTTAGGAGCATATGACTTGTAAAAAAAAAAAAAATAATTAGAATGAAGGAAAAATTAGAGGCACATCTCACAAGATTAAAGACATTAACACTATGTGGTAAAAACCCTTTAGTTAAAATACCATCCTATAAAGCACCACTCATTTTCAAAACATGTTTATGATACAATGCAAGATTATTCATACTCTAAAGATAATGATAGAGAGATTTGATTAATATTTTGTGAAGTAAAATAGTGCAGTTAACCCAAAAAAAATTGCTAGAAATCCTTAATTTGTACATATAGTACTAGTGCCATCCAAAAAAATTACATCTTTTGTTTGGCATTGTAAATATAGTATATCATAATTAGTGAGTCGCTTGATAAAGGATGTTAGGATCCATTGAGTTGAGTGCATGCATTTACTACACTAGATTTATTAACTAATGATTGTGCTCAACAGGCCATATGTGAGGTTTCTCCAAATTTGAGATCAAATCCTCAAATTTTCACTTATAAATCTATATCAAACCATTATTCTCTCATTATGTATTGTATTTCTACTATGATGCTAATATTACCTATTAACAATTTGCATTTATTTTCAAAACTTTCATGATATTGTATCGCTATTTTCTTGTTCCCTTTTATTTTCCAAATACTAATAATAATGAGACCCATCAAGATCACCATGAATGACCATATTGACACCTTTCATTTATATGATTATTTATAATTGAAATTATAACATTAACATGACATGTCAAACATAATCTTGATTTCATTCATCGCAAATAAAAATTTTCATAATAATTTTCTTTAAATAAACTAATTAATATACATATACCATCTAAATTCTATTTCTATGTGTATACACCATGCTCCTCTACAAAATTGGCTACTAGATCCATATTACTTATAGCTAATTCTCCTCCTTTCCATTTCTTACCTTCACAATTCTTATCCCTCCCCAATAAGTTTCTTTTATACCTTTCTCCTATTTAAGAGTCCTTTGCTACTAAGCTCTCCAATTCTCATATTAATCTCTAAAAGGTCCTTTCGCCATTATCGGTCCTCTACCAAATCCATTATCAACAAGTTTTAGACCTTTAAGTGTTTGTTTATTTCATTACTAAAGAGGGGGGGTTCAAACTGATGTTTCAAAAAGGATGTTTGAAAAAAATAGTTTTTAATAGATGATAATCATAACACTTGCTCAACAAGCTATAAAAGGTAGTTCTTTTTAAAGCCACCGACACAAAACAAAAATTATTTTAAACTTGAAAGTTTCTTCATAGAAACCATTTAAGTTGAAACATCCTTAGCTTTTAGGGCATATTTGTATGCATTTTTCAAGTAGCATAGAACCAACCTTTTAGACATGTTTTCAATGTGTGTTTAAAATTGCATGCATTCAACTTTTTAGGCTTCGGTGTATATATACTTTAGTGATAAAGTCTATCTTTTGGGTATTTTTGTTCATCCTTTTAAGTATAGTATGTGAGGCATATTTAGAATAAATCTTTTTGGAATATTTTATGGATGTTTTAAGTGGCTTAGAATCAACACTTCAAAATATCTTTGAAGTGTCCCCAATCTTCCCTTTTAAATGTATCAGTAGTTAATGCTTCCCTTTTAAATGTATCAGTAGTTAATGTGAGGCATCATTAGTTTCCTTTTGCATATTATGCTTCTTTTTCTAAATATAACCAAACCAAAAAGAAAGGTTCACATATTTTTCAAATTTTTTATTTAAGGCAGAGGAAATGAAAAATATTTATTTTATCATGTGTAGATTTTTTTAGTGAAAATAATTGAACAATTAATTTGTAATAATATTTTAGAGTTGATATTGCAAAAATAATGTAGAATTGAATTCATGAAATTAAAATAAATTTAGTGTGATATTTAATTTGAAATTTATATAAAAAATATTTTAAAGATATCAAAATTAATTTAATGTGTAAAAAGATAAGGTTTTGTTAGAAAAATGTTTTGAGATCTGTAAATTGATTGAGGTTCACTCTAGTTTAGACTCATGCATGCAATATTGAACTTCATGTTCATTGGAATGAACTTGGCACAAGGAAATGAATTTGACTTGCAGAAGTGCACTGACAAAAAATTGATGATCTTTATAGATATGCCTCAACTTGTACTTTTTGTTTGAGGTGGGGTGATTTTAGAGACCTCCTTTGAGAAATTTTCAAATAAAATTTTGTTCTTTTATAAAGTCCTTAGGTGGACTAATATAATGACAATGAACAAATATTGAGGATAAAAGGCAAACATGTAGTATTCCTAGGATGGTGATGCAAGCTAGCAATGCAACTAGGATGCTCTAAAGAAATTGTTATTCTCTTATAGAGTTTCTTGCATTATTTTAAATGGATAATGAATGTGCTTAAATTTTACAACACACAAATTCATATAATTGTGTGCTAGTTTGGCTCACAATGTCTAGTAGGAAAAGGGTGGCAAGGTTCAAATATGAATTTTGGGTTTAAAATTTCAAGGTTTATATCTAGGAAAGTAGAAGTGACTTGGCTCATATTTGTACTTACCTAAAATAAGGTGGTGAATGAGAGATCTAGAGATCGGAAATGGTTCTTAGGGATTAGTGATAACATGGATATGCTAGGATAAGATCACATGAGCCAAACTTAATTCAAGAATATGCCACTTGTCAACTTGTAATTACATAAAGGATAAACTAGTGGAAGTGGGCCCAAGACATAAGGGAAAATGGCCTATGTGTGTGATTTTCACCAATATATTTTATCCACTTTGATGTGCATGTGTACTACTATGATAATGTATGTCAAAGTGAAACAAGTGATCAAAATAGAAAGTAATATTTTAAATGCTCAGATGATACAAATATGGACAATGATTCTTATACTTTCATTACAACGATTTCTCCTTTAAAAATTTGCAAAGTAAAAAAATACAATGAGTAGTAACTATCACACAATTAAAAAAACACTAACTACAACTTATTTGAAAACTCTTTTAAAATAATAAAAGTGAAAAGGAGAAGGGTGATAGATTTTGTCTACATAGAAAGTGGCAAGACTTTGACAAAGTGGAAAAGTATTTTGACTATGCAAAAGATTCTAACAATGCAAAGAGGTCAATAAAGGTCTCTCTAGCATGTGGATCTGATTATGAGCCTATTACTACAAAACATAACTCCAAAAGGAACACTAGTACATATGTTGCCCCTCCAATTTATTGCTTGTAAGAGATTCAATGAAGTAGATGTAAGGATAAAAATATATAATCATGATAAAATATGTAAGAGTGGTTAAAGGTACCATCATGTGAAAAAAGTGTAAAAACATAGATAAGATGAGAAACTAAGGTACCCCCGATGAAAGAAAATAATAATTTATAATAATAGCCATATATGCTAAATAAGGATCATGTAAGGACAATTAAGATGTAATATATAAGAATGATAAGTATCATAACATAAAAGTATGAACACATAAGATAAACATGTAAAAAATAAGCATATGTAATAGGATATGAATGTGATAACCATTAGAAAACATGTAAATGTCATGAACATATGACATATTAATATCATATGCTAGAAACATGATAAGCATGAGAATCTAAAATGATATGTGTATAATGTTGAATACAAGATGAACAACACAATGAGAATATTAATAACTAAGTGTTCAATCCAATTAACATGTAATAAATCTTATAATATTTATGAAATAATGGGGAAGTAAACATAAATATACAAAGTATATGAACACCAAATACACATGTAGAGATCCTTGTGAGATAAATTTCACCACTATAGAGACACATGCTTGTATTAATCATAATATGTGTACATCAACACAATTTGTGTATCCCTTTAATTGATAGTAATATGCAAGCATACCAATACCTACAAAAGAACCTTACAAGCTTTCGTTTCATGCCTTCATTATATATAAATATTAGAAACAAGAAAGAAACAAGTGGTATCCCAAAACCATGAGTCAAAACCATGAGCCATAGAAAAAGTCCAATGCCCCATAGTCATGGTCAAGCAGCCCTAGATAGAAAGTAACCCCTCTTACATTCCTTATACATCTCTTGCGTGTCATAAATTCTATTATAACTATCACATTGACCAAATTCTCAAATATAGGTGCTCCATGAGGGTTCAATGCTTGGCCATACTATCCAAATTGGGAAGATCCTTTATAACTCTCAATTTTATGATTTAGTTTGATATTCATTTTATGTATTGTATTTGTAGATGCTCAAATTAACATTACTTTTGCTATTAATCAAGTAACCAAGTTTACTTGATTAATTCACTTTCTACTAACTAATGTCATATCTTTTAATTAAATAAATCAATATATTTAATTAAAATCCTAATGTTCTAACATCCTCTCATTTGATTTAAATAAACCCAAAGATTTAAATTAAATGTCATAAATCAACTAATTTCATCCAAGTTAATTAATCCTAAATTAATTAACTCCTAATACTAATCCCTCATTTCTCTAGCTTTTGACTCAACCTTGGTCAAAGAAAACCCATGGTCAACTACCCTTTTTGCACATGAAAATTAATTTCCTTAATTAATTATTATCATATTTTCCCTCACAAGGCATATTCCCAAGGAATATTCCTTCATTTACTCCACTTATTTGACTTTCTTTCCCAAACCATTTCCCTCAAAAAAATCTCAACCATATTCATTTAATGCCTCTTACAAGTGCATTAATCTCTCTTACACCTCTCAAATCCACAACTTCATGCATTTCCATTATAGTCATTTGAGTCCATAGTTTTTCATCATTTTCAAGCATTGTAGCTAGATTATAGTCAATTTCACTCTTGGATCATTAATAAATCATCAAGCTTATCAAAGGGATTGGGAAAGGGCTTCTTTCCACATCAAAGGAGCACCACTCCCCCTATGGGATGGAGGTTTAGCTAGTTAAATTTGATTTACATGTTATCTTTCATTAGTTTCTTGTTATTTTCATGTTTTCTCTTGAACTTGGCTAAAGAATCTCATAGGGAACATTAGATTTGTTTTTCTAACATGTTTGACACTTGTTTTGTGATCTCTTGTTAGTTTGTGTAGGTTTGGTGATCACTGTATTATGTCATTGCAATCTAAATATGGGAGAATGTTAGAATTTAGTGTAACGTTCACTTGCAATCCTATGTATTTTTCTTAAAAACTCTCAATATAGGTTACTTGGACACCCATGAAGTGTTGAGATAAATTATTATTCTCCTCAATAATTGAAATATTGTTGTGATGACATTGAATAAGGAATTCTGGAAAAAGGTCAACAATGGGAGTTACAATCACCACTCACCAATATGAATGTCCATCTC
>VDFB02351284.1:0-73167 GCA_007258455.2 Sequoia sempervirens
TCTATCGACTATGCAGAATGGATCTCCAATATCGTACCTATTTCAAAGCCAGATGGAAGGATTAGAATTTGTACAGATTTCAGAGATTTGAACAAAGCATGTCCTAAGGATGATTTCCCTCTACCAAACATAGATATGATTGTTGATTTAACTACTGGCCATGCAATGTATTCATTAATGGATGGATTTTTAGGATACAACCAGATAAAGATTGCACTAGAGGATCAAGATAAAATAGCGTTCACATGCCCTTGGGGTACCTATTGCTGGAACGTAATGCCATTTGGGTTAAAGAATGTAGGAGCTACATGCCAACGGTCAATGGCAACAATTTTTCATGATATGATGCATACATTCATGGAAGATTATGTCAATGATCTTCTCGCCAAATCTAACACCAGGGAAGGACACATAGCCATCTTATCTAAAATTTTCAAAAGAATGGAACAATTCAAGGTGAGACTTAATCCAAAGAAATGTGTCTTTGGAGTGAAATCTGGAAAGCTGCTAGGTTATATTGTATTAGAAAAGGGAATTGAGGTGGATCCAGCTAAGGTACAAGCAATTCTTCATATGACACCACCAAGAAACATTAGTCAACTACGTTCTTTGCAGGGACAATTACAATCCATCTAAAAATTTATTGCTCAACTAGCAGATAAAAGTCTACTATTTACTCATCTCTTGCACAAGAATGTTCCAATTAAATGGGAAGACAAATGCAAAGCAGCATTTGATTAGATAAAGCAATATCTAATGAATCCACCAGTATTGATTCCACCAGTTCAAGGTGCACCACTCATATTGTATATTTCTGCCACAGAAGTGTGCCTAGGAGCATTATTGGCACAAGAAGACAACTCAAGAAAGGAGAGAGCAATCTATTACATCAGTCGAACTTTGAAAAGTCATGAGCTAAACTACACCTTCGTTGAAAAATCTTGCTTAGCGGTAGTGTTCACTTCTCAAAAGTTACGACATTATATGCTAGCACAGCACATACAATAAGGCTTGTGGCTAAGATTGATCCACTCAAATATCTATTAAGTAAGGCAACCTTAACTGGAAGGTTAGCTAAATGGACCATGATCCTGAGTGAGTTTGACATTTAGTATGTGGATCAAAAAGCTATAAAAGGACAGGTAATTGCAGATCAGTTAATAGAAGCACCAATGCTAGTAGAACACCCAATACACATTGATTTTCCTGAAGCAGATGTATTCACAACAGCTTTTAAGCAGCCATGGGCGCTCTACTTTGATGGTTCCTACACTCAGCATGGTTCACGAGCGGGAATTCTTTTTATTACACCTCAAGGACATACAATTCCAAAATCTTATTGGCTAATGTTCCCTTGCACAAATAACATAACTGAGTATGAGGCATTATTAATTGGCATGAGAATTGCAGTGGATTGGAAAATCACAGAGCTTCAAGTTTTTGGTGATTCACAACTTGTTATAAATCAAATCAATGATGAATATCACACTAAGGATGACAAGTTGATACCTTACAAAAAGATGGTGGATGATTTTAAGAAATACTTTCTTGATATCAAGTTCATACAAATTCCACATATTGATAATAAAGTAGCATATGCTATGGCTACAATTGCATCCTTACTCCAGTTGTCTGAAAATAAAGCATGATATGATTTCCTGGTGGAACAATTGTTTTCTCCTACCTATGACAATCCAGAAACCCAAATCATTTGCCACTTAACTAGTTCTGATTCTCCATTGTATGGCCAAGTTTACACTTACCTAAAGGAAAATTTCTTACCATTGGACTTTCCTAGAAACTAGAAAAGAAATTTCATCCGTCAATTCGCCCATTACACTTTAATTGCTGACGTCTTATACCGGCGTGGTCTAGATGGTAGCCTCCTTAGATGTCTCGAATGCGATGAATCGAAAAAGGCCTTACAAGAGGTACATGGTGGTATTTGTGGGACACACTCAAGTGGACTAACCTTAGCCAAGAAACTTGTTTGAATGGGTTACTATTGGCCAACCATGGAGAAGGAGTCATTCGCCTTTGTGAAGAAATGTGTAAAATTTTAGATCCATGGGAATCTCATTCATGCACCGGCACAAGAGTTGCCACCTTTCACTCCAACCTGGCCCTTTTCTCAGTGGGGACTGGACCCGGTTGGTAAGATACATCCATCTTCTTCCAATGGACATAAATTCATAATCACGGCTACAGAGTACTTTACCAAATGATTGAAGTTGTTCCTTTGATGACAATGACTAGAAAATAGATCTCATCATTTATCCTGAATTACATCATCTACCAGTATGGAATCCATAGCTCCATTATTACTGATAATGGGAGGCCTTTCAAAAATCAAGATGTTGACGAACTCTGTGAAAGATTTCACATCCAACACAGGTTCTCTACACCTTATTATGCACAAGGAAATGGCCAGGTAGAGGCCTCAAACAAAACAATCTTGAAGATCTTGAAGAAGACAGTAAATGATGTCGGTCATGATTGGAATGTCTAGTTAAATCTAGCTTTGTGGGCATACAAAACCAGCATGCACACACACACAGGAGCTACCCCATATGCCTTGGTATATGGAGCAGATGCAATCTTGCCATTAGAGGTTGAAATACCTTCGCTCAGAGTCTCACTGAAGGGACTCATAATGGATGACGACTATAGAGTTTCAAGACTACAAGAGTTAGAACTGTTGGATGAGCGATGACAACGTGTAGTTGATCATTTAAAGGGTTATCAACAAGTAATGTCCTGAAGCTACAATCACATGGTTAAACCACAAGCATTTCAAGTTGGTGATTTGGTATTAAAGGAAAATCCTCAAAATCAATAGGATAGGGAAAAAAGGGAAAGTTTGAACCAAATTGGCTTGGTCTGTTCGTCATCATTACAACATATGGTTCAGGAGCATATCAATTGTCTATGTCAGAAGGGGACCTATTTGAAGAACTGATCAACAACATCCATTTGAAGAAGTTCTATGTCTAAATAATCTATCGCATGCTTAAAAAGTCCTGAAAAAATACATAAAAATCAGAAAAAGTCCTGAAAAATACATAAAAATAAGAAAAAGTCCTGAAAAAATACATAAAAATAAGAAAAAGTCTCGAAAAAATACCTAACAATCAGAAAAAGTCCTGAAGAAATCTATAAAAATTAGAAAAGCAGAAAAAAAAAAAAATCAGAAAAAAATCGTTACCTTGGTGAAAACCTGGCAAACAGGCGCCTTGGCGACAAAAAATAAAAATAAAAAATAAAAAATAAAAAAAATTCACATGATCTAAAAAAGTGCAATAAAAACAAGTGGTGAAAACCTGGCAAATAGGAAATACTTGTGAATCAAAACGTCTCTCCTATCTATTAGCCTACATCTTACATCCACTTTCCAACATCGTCTGTTCATAGTTATCATTACCACATCATCTCCACATCACACAACGAAGGGTCCTTGTGTTTCATCATGGCTTGATGAAATTTGTACATATCCATAACAAATCAGATTGTGTTTAAACTGGGGGAAAAATGCAGACAAAACAGGAAAGGGGGCAACGAGCTTTTGGCCTATCACAATTGACAAACAACAGTTCAACAAACAAGTCATACGTGACTCAACAATCAACCACAATGACAAATCAACATCAACATACATGGTCAAACATCAGAGACAATCAAAACAATAATTGAACATGTGAAACATCAATGTTGAAACTCAAATTGGATGATCTTAATCTGAATAATGTTTGAAATACTTTAAGAAAAAAGTTGAATTGTTGATTGGTTGATTTTCATCATATCTCTGGAGCAATTCGATGATGTCATAAACTAGAAAAGCAAGGAAGGAGTATGATTTTTCTTTGTCTGCTGTTTGCGAGGAAATCATTAGTACTATGCAAATTGGTCGCAAGACATGCTCTACTAAGTATCATTGATGACATTTAGGAATTTGCATGGGAAACGAGTTAACTCTTGTCTGTTTATGAAAGCGATACTCAGGTCATCTCGGTTCAATTATACCTAGATGCTTGTATTATCTTGCTATATCAAAAATCATGAAAGCAATACTCAAGTCATCACTGGTGCTAATATACCCTTTGATGCTTGTATTATCTTTCAACATTTCAAAGCTCTATGATGACACAAAAAGCACAAATAAGCTCTCAGAATGGCAATGTTGCACAGATAAATCTGCATGGTTAGTATAGATTACATTCAAGTTACATTCTGCATTTTGCATTTCATATATTTTTCCCAAAAGCTGGCAAAGTATCAAACGTTTCATATCTTTTGAATAAAATAACTGAGTACATTTTGACATTCATAATCAAAACATTCATGGGCATTCAAAAGAATAGATTATCAAAACATTCATGGGCATTCATAAATTGTATCATTCATCATTTCGCATTCATAAGATCATTTCATCAATAGACCGCAATCGTAATATCATGACATTGCACTTTCATTTTCATATCTAAAAATCATGCATATAGAAAATAGAAGCATTCATCACATAAGGAATCATCGCTGCATATCATATATCTCAAAAATGAAGGTCAAAATGTACAAAGATGTCAAATAATATGCATCATCAAAAATGGGATCATATCAGTATGTATACAAATGTCTCAAATAGAGTATCAATAAGACATCATGCAAAATTCACTACGAAGTGCTATCCTCTGATGCTACTGGTCTCGGCCCTGTCCCACCTACACCTGATGGACCTGCCCCTAATCCACCTCCCCCTAATGACCCTCCTGGAGGCAATGGATGAGATACACCCTTGCTGGTAGCCCGAGAGCGACTATGTGTAGACCAAGACTATGTATAATTCACTCTCTGCTCGGGTGGCACTGCATCATGATACCTGATCCTATAGAACTCTACCTCTTGGGTGGCCCTAGTCAGCTCTCTCATCATGTCACTGATCAAGGTACCTGCTACTACTCTCTACTGACTGTCAGCTAGGGCCATGGCCTGCTCACCCTGCCGTCTGGCTGTATCTCTCTCAGCTGTCAATGTAGTCACTTGTCCCTGTAGCTGTGCAACCAAGGCCTGTGCCTGTGTTAACTGACCTTGTAAGCTCTACACTATACTATGCAAGGTAACTATCTAACTCGGCACCACTGGATCTACTGAAGATGATGGAGCTAAAGGAACTGCTGGCCCTGCAGTATCTGCTTCACTGCCTACAGTGGAATGTCTCATCCGCGGTCCACCCCTACCTCTGCCACCTCTGCCGCCACCTCTGCCACCTCTTCCATCTCCTCCACCACCATCACCCCCACTCTCCTCATCACTACCATCTCCATCCCCATCTGAATCATCATCATCATCCTCGGAGTCATCACTCTCTGAAGCTTCCTCTCGTTGTCGCCTATGTCCACCTATCTATGGTATCTGCTTTGCAACTAGAGTGGCAGGCTCATCAGGACCAAATAATCGTGGTGCAAGATGTACCAACACATACTGAGCATACTCTGGAGTCATCCCCCCATCAAGAATAACAACTCTGTAGTCCCACATCTATGCTCCCAAATAGGTGAACTCTGCCACTGCCGCATCATATGCAATCTGTGGACCCCACACTATAAGCTCCTGTTGCCGATGCACATAAATAGAAGACCATGTGGCATACCCTGAGTCTGACCATACTATCACCACACCCAACCAAGAAGAAACCTCTCAATAATCCCAGGAGCATGACCAATCAAATATCTGGAGGTAAACACATAGGGCATCTCCCTAGCATCCTTTGGCCATGCCTCACAATCTACATAGGGCCGCCATCATATTGTATCGAGATCATCTAGAAGACGTTGCCAATGATCTAGTTTTCCCAGCCTCAGCTGAGCAATGCCATCTATATATCTGAATCTATATGGCTGACCGACAGGCCGTCGTCCACGAGTCAATGGTCACATAATGAAAAAATGATCCCATGCCCATATTTGTAAAAGCGAACAACCAACAACTAAACTCCAGCCTCGACCGTACACAACATGGTGTAGCTCATCATATAAATGTGCAAGCATGCACGATCCCTAAGCATATCGTGTACCCTGCATCACCATACTCTCAAGCACACGACCCCACCCGACTGCAAAGCCCTTCGACCTATGGTCGGGGCACATAACACCTCCAATGAAGCCTGCAATTATGGAGGGTAAGGGTGCATACAAATCTGTCATCTCCGCCCATGAGATATAATATCCCGTAATATGATCATCTCTAAATATCCGCCTCAAGGCATCAGTGCCTCCTGCCTCCTGACTATCAAATCTCACTATCTCACCCATCAACTGGAATCTTTAGGATGCGATACACATCCTCAGGAGTCACAGTAATCTCTCCTGTCGAAAAATGAAAGGTGTTTGTGTCACTGTGCCACCTCTCTGCAAGTGCTGTCAATAAGGCTCTGTTGAGACGCACCTCAGGCATCTCAAGTAACGAGGTCAGTCTGCATGCCTCGATCACATCTCTATCTGCCTGTACAAGCTGCAGAATCAACCTCCATGTCTTCAGGAATCGCTCCAGTAACTGCAAGACACTCAATCTCTCCTATTGAATAGGAAGAATCATCAAGTCAAAGAAAAATCAATATCAAATCATCAAGACAGATCACATCAATCAAATCAGATCAAATCAATCAAATTTGAAAGCAAATTTATGAAAATCCTGTTTATTTTTAACAACTTTAAAAGCAAACCTATCAACAAACTATTTGTTTTTCATCATCATGAAAGAAAATTTATCAAAATCCTGTTTGTTTTTAACAACTTTAAAAGCAAACCTATCAACAAACTATTTGTTTTTCATCATCATGAAAGCAAATTTATCAAAATCCTGTTTGTTTTTAACAACTTTAAAAGCAAACCTATCAACAAACTATTTGTTTTTCATCATCATGAAAGCAAACTTATCAAAAAAATATTTGTTTTTCATTATCATGAAAGCAAATTTATCAAAATCCTGTTTGTTTTTAAGAACTTTAGAAGCAAACTTATCAAACAACTATTTTTTTTCATTAACTTGAAAGCAAATTTATCAGCTACTATTTGTTTTCCAACAACCTTGGGAACAAATTTATCAAACAAAACATCATCATGAGGGCACACTTATCAAATCACTGACACTCGTATGTCACGACAGTCAATCAAACATGCTATCCCATCTCAAAGCATAAAAAACACACCAATATCAAAGCAAATCAATCGAAAACATCATCAAACCAGGGCAACGCAATACGCAAACAATCAATACAAAGTCATGTGCTACAAAAAATTCAAAGGGTGCTAAAGAATGAAATGCGCTATGGAAAACATAAAGAACGCTACAAGAAGTATAAAAAGCGCTAAAAAGTGCATAAAGATGCAAAAATGTTGAAAAAAGTGCCCTAAATGGAAAATTTTCAAACGCTAAAAGTTTAACGGGGTACATACCGCGGGTCCATAGTGTGCCGGCCGTTGATGTCGTCGGATGCGCTCAAAACGGTGCTAGTGGGTAGGAAGTGCCATCTTTCTCACTCCAGAGCTCAAATATTTCAAAAATTACTAGGTTAAAATGGGAAAATGACATGGAAAATGACATTTTTAACCTATTTAAGGGAAAAATTGGGGCATTTTATCACATTTTATCACATTAGGGGTAGTTTAGGTCATCAATTTTTCATATAACATCTTTCCATGTCAAATCTTCATATCATATTTTTCGGACGATGAATCGAAATCATAAAAATTACAAAATTACAAAAAATCTAAAAATTCAAGATCTTATCGATTCATCGTCTGAGGGGGCATCTACCTATCATCGTTTGGCAATCAGAGTCTGGGACAAATTATTCAAAATTATTTGAACTAATGCGTGAAAACACATCACTTCAAAGAGGGGAAAAATGTATACATCTAAAAATGGTCACATCTCAATAGTCTGGTAATTAATTAAATATTTTAATATTTAATTAAATCTCCGAATTCAATCTACGTATACATGAATTTAAATAATTTATTTATATTGTTCATTCTTTCATTCCGATTAAATAAATAAGTTTATTTAATCACTTTCTTATTCATTGCTTAATTAATTAAATAAACATTACGATTTATTTATATTAATTATCACATAATATTGGCTTGAATTCTTAATTCAAATAAAGATTAAATATTCATCTTTTCTTAAAAATCTTCTAAAGTTCATTCACAATTAAATATCTTAAATATTTAATTAAAACTTCTAATGTCCATTAACATCAAATATTTCAAAAATTCAAATCTCTCAACCCACATAACACATAAAATTAAATAAATTTATTTATTTAATTTGGATTATCTACAACAACCATGAAACAACTTCAAAACAAAAAATCAACAAATGGCAAATTTCTCTGTTTTTGAGAAAAGTTGTTCCCATGGGTTGAAGACAAGCCTCCATTCTTCTCTCTGACCTCCCAACATCTTCCATCTTCCTCTCAACCTCTCCATCTCCCACCATTCAAATTTACCAGACAATTTCACAGCCATTGATCTTTGCTAGTTAGGCTCTTGCCTGTAAAAATCTATAAAAAGGACTGCCAGGCCTTTGAAAAAAAAAGAGAGAAGCTTTTGTACTAGAAAACTATAGCCAATCTACAATAGCACAACCTTCTAGCATCCATAGCATTCCAGATTTTAGTATAGCATAGCCCAGCATATTAGCATTCCATATCATGGCCTATCAACCTCATATCATAGTTTCAGTAGCATTCATAATCTACAGCCCCTGTGCATATCCATATACCAACATTTCACTCCACCAGCATATAGGATAGAGAAGTACTCTCCCTTTGCATACTCGTTCTGTAGGTTGCCATTCTGAGAAGCTTTGCTTATATAATCTGAGAGAAACAGCTTCAAGCAAATCACTGGAGATAGAGGACAATGGAACGATTCTGAAGAAGCTCTGTTTGATTTCTTTGATTTCATTCTATTAAGCTTTCTTTAGTTTAATGTTGCATTGGTGTGTTTTTGTTATCTTGTTTTGATACTAACATTTCCCACACACAAAATGATTTGATCATTTGGAACCAGTGGGTAAATACTCCCTCATCTAATTAAAAATGAAACAATAAGTTTTGGTGGATGTTAGTCTTTTGTGTTAATTGTCAATTAGTGTAAATATTTGTCCTAATAAGTTTAAGTAATCATTCTTACATTGGTAGTAATAAATAGAGTTAGAATTTAACGATATTTTGAAAGGTTCATATGTACATTCAATAATTTGGCTCATAACAACATATAATAAATAAAATAACTAAATCTTTCAGATCTAGTACTATTAGTTCCTATACTTGAAAAAAGGGATGATTTTTACAAGGCATTAGATTTTATATATATATATATATATATATATTTATATATTTAAACCCCTTGAACAAGAACTTGGAAACTTATTTCAAGTAGAAAAATCTAAAGCCTTAGAAAAATTGATAAAAGCTTTACCATGTTTAAATGGAAACCATAACTTGATTTAAGTTTGTGCCTTAGCTCATAACTCAAGGTAGAACAACAAGGATTGCTAGGTTTGAACATTAGGTGTACCTTCCATTTATTTATTTACTTATTTTGGGTCTTAAGGAAAAATTATTACCAAGTTGGAATGATGTAATGAATATGATTTGAACATTATAATAATGTTGGAATTAATTTCTAATCTCAATATAATGCTTGTTATGGTTTCACTAACATTTTAAACTCCCAATGACAAGTTTTAATTTGGCTTTAGTATGCTCTTTCTCATTTGTCTCAGAGAGAAAAAATCAAGTTAGGATAATGATTTGTAGTGCATGTAAGAGTCACTCTTGTTTATCTCAATATTTTTTTTAAAAAAGGGAGAAACAACTAAATGATGGGTTGATTTCAGTTTAGTTTAGCTTTAAAGCTCAATTTTCTTTAGAAGTAGTTGTAAGTTGAAAACTTTTGGTAATTGTGTTGTTTCTAAGTTGGAAAATTTTTAGAGCATGACATGATCCATATATGTGAGATATTATGTCCTATTCATAAATGAAATATGCTATAAGGAAAAATATATTTGTTGGTCTTTTTGTTTCATGGAGAAAGGTCACTTGTGAACATGACGTGAAGGCATTTTATTTTGTTCCAGTCTCTAGAATCTAAAACATCATCTGGCGGCATGAATTAACCCTAATAAGTCAAATATGAGTCAAATCTAGTTGTTGGTGGAATCAAAACTTCCCCCATTGATATTACAATCAGAGGAAAATTGGATTTGGTTCGCCTTATTTTTAAAAAAAATCTACTTCGGTAGGGTTTTGTAATATTTTTCTTGCAAACTTTGCACATTTTTCTCCTCAACATCGTGGATAGAAAGACACAAATCATGCAGAAACTTGATATTGTATTTTGATATTTGTTGTGTTCTTTCCATATGAAGAGAAGGATCCATTACAAACCATGAGGAATATATATTAAAAAAGTGCACTAGAATTGAAATGATAGAGGAAGAAAGAGAACCTGAAATTGGAACCCTGACTTTCAAGATTTGATTGAAGGAAGAAGGAGGTGAGTGGAAGCGGATCAGGTTTCAAGGGTTTGAGGCATCCAGAAGTCCCCACGTGTGGGCTCATAGGTTTTTTTTATTTCTAGGTGAAATGAAGACAAATTTTGGTGGGGATCTTTCTTTCTCTTCTAGGGTTTTGGACCTTAAAGGAGAGACAAATTTTCAACCTTTCACTCAAGAACAAACCCTTGAGATTTCAATGCAAAGGAGATTGAAATATGTAAAAATGAAGGTTCTAGGGATTGAATGATAATTAATGAGGGGTTCACCACCAAGTGTAAACATGGAAAAGACAATGAATTGGAAAACAAAATGTGATATGTAAACAAATGCTAAATGACCTAAAAAGATGAACAAACTGTAATGAAAAGCTATGAAATTGAAAGTGTGCACCTAGAAAATTGAAGATGATAGAATGGAGGTCTGGATTACTAAAAATATGTTGTTGAAGTGGACTGGGACTCGTACACTAGGCTGGGTGAATCAGTCTAGTTTTTTGGAAAATGCATTGGAGCAGGTTTCAGCCAAAAGGGTATCTAGATTTGCAAAAATATTGTCCAGGCCTGTACAGTGGGACTCATTCACCAATAGTGGTGAATTAGCCCACTTTTTCTTTTCTGGAAGTTCTAAAGTGGACTATGTGCCTCTCGGTCTACTTTGTTCTTCCTTATTGGTTTCTGGATATGAAACTACACAATACCACCTGTAGGTCTTCTCCAAGCTTCTCCAAGGCTTGATGACAGCTTTTACAGACTTGACAACTTCTCTCCAACTTTTCTTCTTGGAAAATATGCAACCGATCTTTGTAAATCACACATAAGAAGAGGGGAAAATGTTGTGGGGGTTAGTGAATAGGGGTTTTCCTTGGTCAAAGCCCTTGTTGGTAATTACACCTTAAAATAGAATGATGAATGAACAAATAGCAATGTTGCAACTCACCAAACCCTATCAATAAGGTGCTGCAAACATGTAAGTTGTGTATCCAATGGATGTAGACTTGGACTCTTGCTTGATGTTGATTGATCTTGAATTCAATGCTTGCTTGAAACACAAACCCTACATCACAATTGTTAGCTCTGAAATAACATGATGCAAGCAATATTTGACATGATGATTGACAATTGAAGAATGCTCTAAAATGCTTGATAATATTCCCTTGAAATTCCTTTGAGCTCTCTTGTGAATGCTCAAATGCTCTTGTGAACTCTCTTGAATGCTAGGTGAGAATATGAGTGAAAGAACCTTGTATTTATACTTAATTATGCAAGAATTCCTGAAATTACAACACTACAAGTTGACACTAGATCTAGGAGAATAAAATATCACAAGAAATTTGATTTAAATTTGAATTTTGGTCACACAAGACTCATTCACCCAAGGTGGTGAATGAGTCCCATCACACATAATGTATGGGACCAAAAATCAAAAGTGTATAGAAATGTGTGAAACCTGCATCAGGGTCAAAAATACCTAGGTGGGACTCATTTTCCCAAGGTGGCGAATGAGTCCTAGACACTAAATCTGGGCCACACAAGCTAGGAACACTTGAATTATGATTGGTTACTGATTGGTGTCAAGATTATCCTCAAAAAGATGCAATATGAGGCTTGTGGATGCAAAATAGGGCCAATTAAAGCATAAGAAAGCCAAATTATTAATGAAAATACTAGAGGAATATGAAAGTGTGTTACAACACTTTACAACACTCCAAATAAGGCAAGGTTAAGATTAATTATGATTAAAATTTTTGCAAGGCACCATTAAATTCCATTAGTTCACAAAGGCCCAAGACCTAATGCGAATGTGTTACCCATATTACAAAACTAAATCAAGGAAAAATTAAGTTAAAATCCACAAGGAGGACCCAAACAAGTGCGAAAAATGTCAAAGGATCCTTTTTTCAATACTACATTTAGCCCCCACTTTAGTGAGAGGATGAACCTGCTTCAAACTCACACTAAAGTAGACAAACACACACCAAGAGGGGTTCCAATGAACCAATGCTAGCAAGATGAGACAACAACAATCAAGAGGGGTGATCAAGCCCCTAGAATCAAGATCCCATGGAAAACCAAACATAAGCACAAAGGAACACACATGAAAATGATACAAAGAATAGTGACAAGTCTAATCATACAAACAAAAAGATGAAAAAGAGAAAAGAAAATAAAGAAAATAATTAGATCAAGCTTCGACCATTTTTCCATCCCAATGTGGATCAGATCTAGGTTGTTTGTATAGAAAAATTCATTCTCACTCTAAGGCAATGGAACTCCTAGTTGTCCATTGGGTGAAAAGTCCTAAAAGATGAGAAACATACACTCATGGTTGGTATGCACTCACACACATGCAAGTGGCTATTGGGAAATCCATGCCTCGGATTGGGCTTCCCGCTCAACCATACCAAAGTTATACCTCCTGATAACTTTAATAAGGTGCCACACAAAAATGATTTTTGAGCTTCATGGACAAGTAAAACTTCATATGCTTGGAGCTCATCAAAAAATGAGATGGATTCATAGGCATGCAAGCTATGTTATGCAAGGTGGCCATATAACAAAAAATGAAAAATACAAAAATAGGAAATTTTCAAAGGATTCTTGCTTAGTTCATGTGAGGTCTTTAACTTAGGGAACATTGTGTCTAATGTCTCAAAGAGAGGACCAATCAAAGAATATAAAATTTTCAACTTAGGGGATGCAGTGTGTCACATCAAGCCACTAAGAGGAATGTAATATACTAAGAGAGATCATGATCTTGAAGGACATTACACCCAATGTCATTCACAAAGTGAAAAACACATCATATGAAGTAAGAAGGATGCACTAAGAATCAAGAAAAAGGAAAATTCAAAATAATAATGCCAATGTATGCCCCCACTTTAAAGGAATTGATGTACGCCATATTGTGAGAAATTACTTTAAAGTAGCAAATAAAAAATGTAAACAAGAAAGAAGACATGAGAGCCAACTTGGAAAGCCCTATTCCAAGTCATATGTTTCTGAGTAAATATGCATCATGTAAGAGAAAAAGAAAAGAGAAGGGTTGCCCCCAAAATGAAAACACCAAATACATAAGGGATCTATGGATTTGGGGTCAGTATGTTCTTTGTTGCAATATTTTTTAGAGAGCTCGAAACTGTCATCATCCTCCAAATACACATAGAACTGGAAGAATGACACAAAGAGAGTGAAAACAAAGAAAAACCTCTTGGGTGAACATGGAAGAGACATAGGGTGTCTCGATGCCTTGCGTCATCCCCAAAAGGAAAACACAAGAAAAATGAAAAAGAAAAGGCGAAAGAAAAAGGAAAATATTTTGGGTCAACATGAAGGAGACATGAATGTCTTGATGCCTTGCATCATCCCCAAAAGGAAAACACAAGAAAAATATAAAGATGAAATGAAAAGGAAAAAGAAAGCCTTTTGGATCAACATGAAGGAGACATGAATGTCTTGATGCCTTGTGTCATCCCCAAAAGGAAAACAAAAGAAAAAGAAAAAGATGAAAAGAGAAAGTGATGCACGACATAGAGAAGAATGAAGGTACAAATAGAGGTATGTCAAAAAGAGAGAGAGAGAACATCAAACATAACATCATGGGGGATCACATCACACACATGCAATCACACAAAATAAAAAGAAAAAGAAAAAGAAAGAGAAAGATAAAATGCAAAAGACTAGTAAGGAAAATACGAGTCAACCTATGAGCAATTCATCCTCCTCCTAATCATGTTTTGTGTATGTCGAGGGTGGGTAACTAGCCAAAGGGACAAGGGAAAGTTCTAAACTAGGAGAAGCACCGGGTTCAACACTCTTTATAGGAGATTTGTCGTTTAAACTCATGGAAGAGGAAAACAATGTGCTCAATTCATTATGCACCTCTTAATCGATTTTAGTGATCTCGTCATCATCATCCAGGTTAACCACAATAGGAGGTCAAATGATAATGTCCATTGAAGAGTTCAACTCTTGTTGTGGTTTTTGTACTGGGTCATTTTGTTTTGGTTGGGGAGGGGGGTAATCATGCATTGGTTTATTCAAGTTTGGATTTTGATTTTCTTTGTTTAATTCTTCATGTAACCTACGAGAAAAGGCACAACGTCTTCACCTATGCTCTCTAGCACCTCTGTTTCTTTTTTGTTTGTGTAGGAGTGGTTTGATAAACTGTAGGTTACTTTTCTTCCCTAAAGGGAGGAATGGAAGAAACCACAAGAGGTTGTTCATCCAATTTATCTTTAGCTTTGAAAACTTGTTTTATTCTAGGAGGTTTTCATTGTCTCTTGGTTGTTTGTAGGATGCACATGAAGTTTATGTTTTAGGTTGGTCTTGGGTGTTTGGTTCTTGTTTAGGTTGAAGCATGGTTTCATCTAGGATGGGAGGTTCAGAGGTGGATGGGGAAATGTCTCAGAGAGATAGTTTTGCTATCTTATTTGCCTTGAAATTTTGATAGTACAAGAAAAAGAAGTCTTCTCTTGGCTTGATAGGTTCCATGGGCTTGGGCCAAAAGGAATCTAGGGAAAATTTTCCATTAGCTGACAAAGGTTTAAAGCCGCTATGGTGGATAGTGAATATTTCATTGTAAAAGGGAAAATTTAAGCATTTATGCACAACTGAAGGGACAACTTTCATGGAGCGAAGCCATGGGTGGCCTAGCTTCACACAAAATTGGTCCAACTGTGGGATGATGGAGAATGTGACATCTAATGTTTTTGGTCCTATTTGCATGCAAAGCCATTGTGTGTCTTGATCCATGTTTTCGGTCTATCATATTCATCTTGATAGAGTTCATGGAAAAGTAGAAATTCCTCAATGATCACATTCTCTTCACAGGTGGGATCCATTAGTATCCCATTAGTGGGCTTGTCATAGATATGACTAGCTAGGTAGAGAGGACCATCAGGCAAATGTTTAAGTATATCCTTAGAGGAGAAAGCAATGTCAAGAGGACTCTTAGGCCAACCCTTATGAGGGATTACTTCTATCGCCCCTATCATTTCATTCATAGGATTGATGTTGATAACATTATTTAAAACAAAAGCATTGTTTTCATCATCTGTATCAACATTCATCACATCATTCTTTGTAGTTTCGTTGGATTTGTCAAATGAAATGTTGTGTTTTTGCATTGGGTTGGTAAAAATTTACAAATTTTGTTTAGGAGGGGCAACAGACTTATTGCCTTGATCACTAACACATCTAATGGATAGACAACTAGAATCAATGAGGTCTTGCACAAGATGTTTAAGACATTTGCAATGTTTCGTATCATGTCCATTTTGTTGGTGATAGTGGAAATAAGCATTTGATTTAAATCTCGGGGGTAAAGGCTTAGTAGGGTCGAGTGTTTTGACGGGTGGCAATGTAATCATTTGTTGTTCTAGGTGTTGGGACATTGTGTTATGAAGTGTATCGGGTAAGGGAGTGAAATGTCTTTTTGGATCGCCATAATTAAAGGGCACTGTGGTTTTGACAACAACTACTTGGTTGTTGATGTTTTGAGTTGGTTGTTGAAGGGGGTTGAATTGAAGGAACCCTTTATTTTATTTTCAAAAAGGTTGGGAATTTTTTTGGTTTGTGGATTCGGATCTCTCGATTTGGCTAGAAATGGACCTTGTATCTCGACTACTAACCAAAATTTGATAATCATGGAGGGCAGTGCATAGGTGCATGAAGGATGGGAATTTCATCATGGTCAATTTGTCTTGAATCTTACTTTGCAAGTTTTCTATGACTATCCTTTGAAGGTGTGGATTGGGAACCTTGACATCGATTTGGGAATAAAGCGATTGATAGCGTGAGATAAAATCAGTTTTCTTTTCATCCTCTTTTTGCTTGCATCTCATCAAATCAGCCAAGGTCATATTGGGAGTCATATGCACTTGGAAATGGTTTAAAAATTCCTTAACAAATTAATTGAAGGAATGAATTGAGTTGTTCAGTAAGGAAGAGAACCATTCCAAGGCAGTATCTTTCAAGGATCTAGGAAAAAGTTTTTCCAAGAGTTTATCACCAAGGATAAAGTCACTAAATAAGGTAGTGTAGGCATTAACATGGTTAGAAGGATATCCCTTCCCTTCATACTTCTCAAATCTAGGCACCTCTACACATTGTGGCATCAATGTTTGCAATATCTCCAAGAACAATGAACTGATTTTGACATAATATGTAGGTGGGCCATTTTGGTTTTGGTTGATAGTAGAAATTTTCTTTTGAAGGGATAAAATAGTTTGGAATAGTTGTGTTATGAAAGGGTCATTGCTTGTGTTATTGGATGTGAGTGAAAGTGGTGATGGAGTGTATGTGTTTGTAGGACAAGTGAATGGAATGCTTATAGGTGGTAAGGTAGGAAATATAACTTGTGATGCCACATAAGAACTATGGATGTTAGCAGGAATACCCAAGGAAGGAATCACATTACTAACTTGTTGCATTGTTGTCATGACTTGAGGATTGGTATAGGTAGTTATTGAGGCTATGGTTGTGGGAGGATGAATTTGTGTTCCCCCTTGGCTTGTAACATTGCTTGTGGATAAAGGACAGCTAGTGGTTGCAGGAAGATGCTTTCCAAAGATTTACACTATGTTTTTGACAAGGTCAAGACCATCTTCACTTTCAAGCATGTAATGAATGTTTTCTATTGTAGGAATTGTAGTAGTTGAAATGTTTTTAAGGCTTATTTGATGTTGTAATTTTACTATGTCCTCATGAATGTGAATTATGTTTTCATGCGGGATGCTATCATTCCTTGGTTCAACTTGCATGTTATCTGAAGACAAAGAGTTGCTAGGGGTGTTATCCATGCCTACTATACTAGTGTAAATACTAGGAGTGGAAGCTCTAGATAACCCAAGATCCAAAATGATTGTGCTATTGTGGGATGACATGAGTCTCAAACTTATTCTCACTAAAGTATTAGCAATAGGACACCAAACACTCATGCAAAGGCTACTAAATGCGGGGCGAGTGAAAATGCAATGCAAGCTAATGAGAATGAAATGTTTATAAATGAAATTATGGAAAGTAAAACTAAAATTTAAAAACAACAAACAAAAACTCAGAATCTGAACTGTAAATGCCAGAAAATGTAGTGAAAAATATGCAATGGGTTTGATTTGCCCAAGGTGGAAAATGAGTCCAAGTACTAATTTTTTTGAAAATTTATAGATTTTTTTTAATTGAATTTTATGCTTTTTATGTTTTCTGATGCAAATCTAAGATGAAAATGCAGAATTCTATTGTTTTTTAATGAAATTAAGTGCAATAATACAAGCTAAATGAGCTTTTCACTAATGCAAATTTTGAAACCCTAGAATGCAAACAATGCAAAACCTAATGCAATGTTAATGCAAACTAAATATAAGATGAAAATGCACTCCACATAAAAAATATGATGCTCTATATGCAGGTTCACCAAAATGAAATGAAGATTTTTTTTTTTTGGTGGGGAGCTTTCTTTCGCTTCTAGGGTTTTGGACCTAAAAGGTGAGACAATTTTTCAACCTTTCACTCAAGAAAAAACCCTTGAGATTTCAATGCAAATGAGATTGAAATCTAGAAAAGGGAAGGTTCTAGGGATTGAATGATAACTAATGAGGGGTTCACCACCAAGTGTAAACTTGGAAAAGACAATGAATTGGAAAACATAATGAGATATGCAAACAAATGCTAAATGACCTAAAAATATGAACACTATAATGAAAAGCTATGGACCTAAAAGTGTGCACTTGGAAAACTAAAGATGAAAGAATGAAGGTCTAGATTACTAAAAAATCTATTGTTGAAGTGGACTGGGACTCATACGCCAGGCTGGGAAAATCAGTCCAGTTTTCTAGAAAATGCATTGGAGCAGGTTTCAGCCAAAAGGGTATCCAAATATGCAAAAATCCTGTTCAGGCCTATACAGTGGGACTCATTCGCCAATAGTGGTGAATCAATCCACTTCTACTTTTCTAGAAGTTCTAAAGTGGATTTTGTGCCTCTTGGTCAACTTTGTTCTTCCTGACTAGTTTCCGGATCTAAAACATCAAAATACCACCTGTAGGTCTTCTCCAAGCTTCTCCAAGGCTCGATGACAACTTTTAGGAACTTGAAAACTTCTCTCCAACTTTGCTTCTTGGAAAATATGCAACCTAGCTCTACAAATCACACACAAGAAGAGGGAAAAATGTTGTGGGGGTTAGTGAATAGGGGTTTTCCTTGGTCAAACCCCTTGTTGGTCATTAAACCTTGAAATAGAATGAAGTATGGAAAGAGAATGATGAATGAGAAAATATCAATGTTGCAACTCACCAAACCATAGCAATAAGGTGCTACAAACATGCAAGTAGTGGCTCCAATGGATGTAGACTTAGACTCTTTCTTGATGTTGATTGATCTTGAATGCAATGCTTGCTTGAAACACAAACCCTACATCACAATTGTTAGCTCTAAAACAACATGATGCAAGAAATCTTTGACATGATGATTGACAATTGAAGAATGCTCTAAAATTCTTGATAATCTTCCCTTTAAATTCCTTTGAATGCTCTTGTGAATGCTCAAATTCTCTTGTGAACTCTCTTGAATGCTAGGTGAGAATATGAGGGAAAGAACCTTGTATTTATACTTAATTATGCAAGAATTCTTGAAATTACAACACTACAAGCCAACATCAGATCTAGGAGAATAAAATCCCACTAGAAATTTGATTTAAATTTGAGTTTTGGTCACATGAGACTCATTTTCCCAAGGTGTCGAATGAGTCACATCACACATAATGTATGGGACAAAAAATCAAAAGTGTCTAGAAATGTGTGAAACCTACATTGGGGCCAAAAATACCTAGGTGGGACTCATTCGCCTAAGGTGGCGAATGAGTCCCAGACACTAAATCTGGGTCACACAAGTTAGGAACACCTGAATTATGATTGGTGTCAGGATTATCCTTGAAAAGATGTAATAAATGAGGCTTGTGGATGCAAAATAGGGCCAATTAAAGCATAAGAAAGCCAAATTATTAATGAAAAGCCTAGAGGAATGTGAAAGTGTGTTACAACACTTTACAACACTCCAAATAAGGAAAGGTTAAGATTAATTATGATTAAAATTATGTTTAAATTGATAAAACCCTAGAAAAGTGTGAAAGTGTGTTACAACACTTCACAACACTTTTGCAAGGCACCATTAAATTCCATTAGTTCACAAGGGCCCAAGACCTAATATGAATGTGTTACCCACATTACAATACTAAATCAAGGTAACATTAAGCCAAAATCCACATGGAGGACCCAAACAAGTGCAAACAATGTCAAAGGATCCTTTTTTTGACACTACATTGGGTATTACTCTCTTAATATTATTGATAATATCCATAGGGATAGCCAAAATTTGCTTTGATTTTTTTCATTCAATGTAGTGATTTTGTTGCATTTATTGTATTTGATTTCACCCTATTTTTTATTTCTTGAGTGTGGCTTGGTGACACTACCATAGGTTTGTAATTATTGCCTTAGCGCAAGTAGTGCCCTCAAATAATGGGGGAGAGAGAGAAAGCCAAGGGAAAACCCCCTGACATTGCTGAAAGGGAAACTATTGGAAATGAACACAAATCTGAGAAGTCATTTTGTGACATTCTGTTAAGGAATTTAATGAAAATTTCAGCAGATGCAAGATTTGTGCCTGTGAATGAAGGATTTCTTTGCGAGGAGGGGTTGAGTAATGGAGGAGAAGCTAAGTACTCCCCTCCCAACCCTAGAAAGCTTATTATCTCCCCTAATAATGAAATGGTGCATGCTATTAACAATGAGGAAAATTAGATTAAAAAACATTACAATCTTTCTAGCTACTGTTGATAGGGAAACAATTTTAGAAAGAAAATTCCTTGACGAATGGTTTAATAATGTGTGGTTTAGGAAATTAGGGTTTTAATTTTCTTTATGTCTTATGATTTAGAAAGGGATTTTCCTGATCTTCATGAAATACCATGCAATGCAAGTAAAGATCTTAGCTATACAATACTATACCATAGGAAATGCAATATTCAAGGCTATTGAATGGTCATTAGAGTTGATTAATGAGGAGGTGCTAGCCCTCTTGTATCTAATATGGGTCACTGTTAAAAGTGCACCCCCACAATTATAATTTTTTTTGCCACATCTTCTCTCACAGATAGGAAAATTCTTGAGATTTGAATAGACCAAAGCCACACTTCTACATATGGATGTGAGAATTCTTGTTTCGTTGACTCCTAGAATGGATATCCCAAAAGAAATTGAAACAGACTTGGGTGAAAAAATAAATAAATGTGGAATTGAAATCCTTGGTGGTTTAAATGCATAATTCCTTTGTAAAATAAAAGGGAATCATAAAAGGAAATTCCATATTATTAAAAAAATCTAGGTGTCCCCAAATCTAATTAGAGAAATATCAATAGTGAAATCCAAAATGTGAAAAACAGTGATAATCCCACTTTTGTAACTGATGAAAATATGAAATAAGAAATGAAATTAGAAAACCCTAATCTATCTAATTGTCACAATAAGGGACTCAATGATGTTCATGAGGTTATGCCACTAAAAGAGGATGGCATCACAAACCCTTCTCAGGCAAAGACTAGGTCTGACCCCATTCCTAATGAAGGAAGTGTTGGTGTTCCACCCAAAGATGAAGAAAAAAATAAGATGGGTTCTATAAAAAATAGCTCAAAAGAAGGTTTCCTCCATAAGGAATTTGTTGCATCGAACTTGGTTAACTCTCCCACACTCCTTAGATCTAAAATGGTTGTTAAATATAATGCACAAGAGATTGTTCTAGATAAAATTAAACAAAGAATAGCTCAGGCCAAAGGGGATAATAAAAAAAAATCGATTAATGATGATGAAATAAAATATTCCTTGAAATTTGGAGAATGTTTCCTTGTTGGTAACAATGTTGAACCCTCTTTTATAGCCCCCATTATTGAATTTGTCAATAACCTTGATGGGAGCAAGAGGGAAACAATGGTTAAAATAAATTTGGTAGAAAAGGAAATTGAAAAAAATAAAGAAGCTTAATAGAGAACATTTTGAAAAAAATAACCTGAATAAAATTGAAGATTGTATAAAGGTATCCACCAATTGTAGGAATATTATAAGCTACCCAATGATAAGACTAGGTAAGATGCCATTTCCTAGGGATTATCATTGGACAAAAGAAATCAAAATAATGTTATTGAAAATAGACAAAATATGAACTCTGATAAAAGGTATGCAGAAGACAGTTCTTACAATAATCTTTCTCTAGACATTATTGGAAAGAAAAAGGAAGTTGATATGGAAGAATATAATTGTAGCTCTAAGGTGATTGACATGAAAAATGATAAACCTGGGCATGAGTGCACCTCCGAGGGGATAAAATTTGACACTATCAATCAAAGGAGTCCTATTATGGGTAGCCATAATATAGGAAAATAAGATAAGTCCAAAGAGGGAAATCCTAGCCTTAATGCTTCTTGGCATCTGTATGCCTACCTATTCCAAGAGATTGTGATAAAAAAACTATTTTGTGGTCTAAATAAGGATTGACCGGATTCATGTTCCAAGATGTGGGATGGATTCATGTGGGATGGTAGAGAGGGATTAAAAAAAGAAATAAAATGAAAAAAAAAAGGTTGTTTAAACTAATATCATGGTCGGGAAAAAAGAAGAGGTAAAGGATAGTTTTAGATAGAAGACTAAAAAACTGGCTAAAACAAATGACCTTTCAAATTTTGGTAAGGGGATTAACCCTAATTTGATAACCCTAGACAACTACAAATATTGTCATTCTAACGACCTAATGATGAAAGTAGATAGGATGGAAATTGAAATAAACAATGGTAACTCCATAGTAGAAATAGGTAACATGCCTAATATGAAATTGGGGAGATGAGTGTTTACTCCAAACTTGAAGCTACTCCGATAAACAATGAGAGTGAAATTAAAATAGAGGAAGGACCTGATCCTTCTTCAAAGGGGTGGGTTAGAATAAAAAAGAAAAAAAAAGGAGTCAAAGAAGTAGAGATGAGGTGGATCCTACTTCAAAAAGGTTAGATAAAAAGGGTAGAATTATTAAATGCTTTGAGAAATTCAATAATACTAGAAGTGGAACTCCAATGCAATACTTGAATGATAATCAACTGTGCAAGTTGGAATGTTAGGGGATTTAAATCCCCCGTGAGGAAGTATGTTGTTAGATGATTGTTAAATCTAAATCATAACAAAGATGTGGTATTCTTGCAAGAGATAAAATCTATCAATTTCACTTTAGAGACTAATCTTAGATTCATCTAGAAAGATGCTACCTAATTCCACTATGATGATGATAAAGGTAGAGGGGGGGTTGTCATTTTGGTATCAAACAAATAGGCTCCATTTGTCATTAATCACAGAATCTGTCCCTGCAACAAGGAAGTGTGGATTATCATTGAAAAATATAATAGGAAGTTTGGGATATGCTCAATTTATGCTCCCAATAATCATTGGTGGAGAATTTAGTTGTGGAAATGCATCTACGAGCTTCCATAAATCTCTTGGATTGCGGGGAGTGATTTTAATATGATTGAAAATGGGGAGGATAAAAATGGAGGGAGTAAAATGGAGTGGAAAGGAAATGAAAAATACTTTTGGTATAAAATGAAGAACAAACTAAACCTTTTTGATCCCCTTGAAGGATATAGGAAAGAAAACAAGCATATTTGGTTTACATGGTGTAATTACCAAAAAGGAGGAAGAAGGATTTATAGCAGATTAGATAGATTTTATGCTAATAACTATTTCTTTAGCTTTGATCAAACTTGTGATGGAGGCAGAGTCAAGGTTACCCCTTGCTCTTTATCTGATCATCATCCTATCTTCTCTAAAATTCATATAACAATGGATAGAACTCAGGAAAGAGAAAAGTAAAGTAAATTAATTCTAAACACCAATATGCTAAAGGATGAAGATTTTAATGATGTAATAGTTACCCTTGGAGAAATTAACAGATGGATGTTAAAAGATAACACTACCATTGAAAGGTGGAATATTAATGTTAAAATTTATGCAACTATATTTCAAACTATTGGAAATATTAATGTTAAAATTTTTGCAAGTATATTTCAAACTATTGGAAAAAAGAGAGCTTTAGACAATAGGAAAATAGAGAATGGACTTCAAGAAGATTTGTTTAAGCTAGAGAAGAATCTCTAAAATGACCCCAATAATTTAGGTTTGAATGAGGAATTAATCTTAGTAAAACACAAGTTAAGAAAATTGGAAGCCAAATGCATATAAGGAATAAGAATAAGAGCCAAATTGAGTTGACTTAACAATGGAGTAAAGGATCTTCTTCAGGTATATTAGCGAAAAAATTCCAGTGAATAGATAGACCACATATGGCATGAAGAAAAGCTTCTAAGTGATCTTGAAGAAATTAAAAAGCTATTTCATATATTTTATAAGACACTTTTCTTTTTTGAGAGGAACAACCCCTAAAATCATAATGCTAGAAGCTTATGCATGAGCTTAATCCCCAAGAAAATCACATATGACAATGTAGAAACCTTGAATAAGAAAATTTCTAAAGAAGAAATATTAAATGCTATTCAAAAACTAAATAATGACAAGACCCCTAGAGTGGATGGGATACCAATTGAGTTCTATAAAAAAATAGTGGATTGGAGATGACCTTATGTAGGTCTAATATGAAGCTATTGAAAAAGGCTCATTAGGTTGTAGCATTAATAAAGGAATCATCAAAATTTTCCTTAAAGATGGGGATAAAAAATTAATAAACACATTACCCTTCTTAATGTTTCATACAAAAATTTAGAAAATTTTTGGCACTTAGACGAGTGGATATCCTCCCCAACTTTATTAGCCCTACACAAATAGGGTTCATCAAGGGTAGATACATTTTGGAGAATGTCATTTCTAGTTGGGAAGCAATGAAGTGGGCTAGAAAATCCAATCAAAACACTGAAATTCTCTTGTTAGACTTTAATAAAGCATATGATAGAGTTGAATGGTCCTTCCCAATGATGTCACTTGAAGCATTTGGTTTCCTAAGTGGTTTTTTCCAAATGGTGAAAACTCTATTGACTGATGTTGTAGCTCAAGTAGAAGTGAATTAATCTTTGTCAGAATAATTCTCTTTGCAAAGGTCCACTAGGAAAGGTTGTTCTCTTACCCCTACCCTATTTGTGATAGCATCAGATGCTATTTTTTACCTCCTAAGAGATACTAAGTTGTGACTTAAAGTAAAAGGCCTATCTCTCCCCATTGTAGATGACCTATTGAACATCTAATTTGTAGATGACACTGCAATTTTTGTTAACAAGAAAGAAAGAAATATGGAATACCTTATGCACAAACTTAATCTATTTTGTGAAGAGTTTGGTGCCAAAATTTTGAAGGAAAAATCTACATTGCTTATTTGGGATAAATCCCCCCTAATTGGTTCAATAAGTTTGAGTTTCAATGGGGAGGACCTAACAAATAGGTTAGGTTCCTAGGAATTTCTTTTGCTATCAATCTATGTTTGAAGGACATGTAGGATTGGATTAGGAGAAAAAAAGAAAAAAACTTTATCAATGAAATAAGCAATATCTTTCCCTAGATTGCAAAATTTAGGTGTGTCAAAAATTTTGTCATCTTACAGCCTGTATTATTCATTAGTTTGGCTATTTAGTAGATTAAGAATTTTTTTTAAAAAAGATTAGATAATTTTTATGTTTAGATGGAAGGGGTAATAAGAAAAAACATGTTGTTAAGTGGGGTTGGCGTTGTGTAGACAAGTTGGAAGAAGGTCTAGATTTGAAGGAATTAAAAAATCATGGCATCTCCTTGGTTGGGAAGTGGACCCTAAAAGCTTTAAATGGAAATGAACCTTGGAAGGTTTTAGTAATGACTAACATCCAATTTATTGTTCCAAAATAAGCAAAAAAGTTGGAAATAACTCCCCATATATGACATTCTTTTTGGAAAATTTTCAGCAGCTCCCACTTGATCCAATTGTAGACATGGGAAATATATCGACACACTTGATCCTGATTACTAACATCATTTCGTCCTTAATCGTCTTCTTTGCTATTCATTTAATCAAATAGCCCTTATTTGATTAAATTCATCACCTTTCGTCCCTTGACTAAATAAATCAAATTTATCTAATTAAGTTGTCATCTCCTATTAATTAAATAAATCAATCTTATTTAATTAATCCTCTAATCTCCATTTAATTAAATAATTCACTTTATTTAATTAAATCTCTAAAGTCATTTCTATTAAGTTAAATAAATCAATCTTTAATTTAATCTAACATCATCTCCTTTTAATTAAATAAATCAAAATCTTTATTTAATTAAGTCTAAGTCATCTTCCTCTCATTTTGATTTAAATTAATCCTTAAATCTAAGTCAAAATGGTCAAATCAACTAATCTCCTTTTAAATTAATCAAATATTGATTAATTTAAGTCTTAATCACCTAAATCCTCTTAATTTTGCAACTTGTGCAATAAATCATTTCTTTTGATTTATTAATTCCCCTACTTACTTTCAACATGGCATCAAAAGGGAATAGTCCTCCAAGTTTGAAAATCCCTCCAAATAGACTTTGTACATCCAACAAAGCATTTAACCCTCTTACATGTCCTTGTGCATTGAGCCAAGTGGCATTTAATTTATTCCTTTCTCCCTCCAACATGTCATTTCATAAATTTGAAATTCCACCTAATATCATTTATTGTGCACAATGACCAAAATGTACTCATCCTTCCTCCATTCACATCTTGACAAATGGAATTTGGGCATTGGATGTTGAATGATCCCACATTCGTCCATTTTTCTCATTCTTCCATCTTGTTCTTCTATAAATAGAATTCTCTTCTTCTCATTTTGGATCCATAACTTAGAGCAAAGTTACTATCTTCATATTTAGAGCAAGTTCATCCATTTCCATAGCATTTTTCCATCATCATAGCTAGGTTATTGCAGATTTCACCAAGGAAGGACATTGTTCATCACCATCAAGTGGATCAATCTTCATCAATCTTGCAAAGGAGTTGGGAAAGGGCCAATTTCCACATCAAATTGGCACCATTTCCCCCATGGGATTGAGAGTTTGCATGCTTAAATAGGATTTAATAGCTTTTCTTGTTTTGTTCTTCATTTCTTTCCTATTTTGAACATTGTAGATGAATTGCATGGGGAATCTTAGTTCTAACTTACATAGGGATCTAATATTGTGTTTGTTTGATATGTTTGTGCAGGTCTAGGATTGGGGTTCACACCAATGTATTCAAAAGTGGACGTGTGCAAGAAGTTGTGTCCACTTTTAGGCCAAAAAGTGGAAGTGTTTTTCCCAATTTTCAAAATTTGTCATATTTGACCTAAAATTTGAAGCACTTAAAGATTGAATCTTAAAAAAAGTTGGTACTATGAAATGTAGTACTCAAAGTCTAGTTTCCAAATATGTATTTTCTTTTAATACCCAGATGATGAAAGTTGATTTTCAATAGGAATGTTTAAAAGCCACTGCTTAAAAGTCACTTTTTCAGCATACCATGCATGTGTACGTCAACCATATTTTGACATAAATAAAAATATTTTTTGAATCATTTTGGGAAAAGATCTGTAAGACACTAAAGATTGTTGAAGATATTTTTTATAATTTTTTAGAATATTTTTGAATTAATTTTTATTGGTTGTAATTATTGTTTTGAAAACCCCTCGTGTATGTCAAGCATACGTAGACCTAAACTTATCTTCTTCTTTTTTCAAATTGAAAAGAATTGTCTGAAGATTGTTGATATATAATTTTTTTTTCAAAAAATGTAAAAAAAAATGTTATTAAAAAAAAGAAAAACCTGTTATTTCAAGTTAATGGATTAGTTTCATAAAAAATATTTGAAAACTAAAAAAAATCCAATTGTAAAAAAAATACATATTTGAAATCTACACAGTCTCATCTATAATGGGTTTTAATTTCGTTATTTTTTTTTGCAAAAAATATTTTCAGACATGTCCAAAGTCACTCTTTTCTAGTGACACTAACATGAAACTCAAGTTGCAAGTCAAAGAAGGTCCAAAACTAACGGTTGAGTCTCCAAGCCTTTTTTTGACCTAAAACCCATTGCAGAAACTAAGCTAGAAATTCAAATTTTAAGAAACAAGATTAGGTATCCTAAATGGGATCCTATCTGCTTCTTTTTTTTTAAAATATTTTGAATAGTTCAAAAGCAAACAAGTTCTTGTTTTAAAAAACAAACGAGATTCCGTTTCAGAAATAGGATCTCATTTTCTTTTTGACTATTTTTTTACTGATTACATTGATTTCCTGCAACTTGACAATTTTTACTGTATGGCTGACAACTTGTTCTGCATATTTTTATTGATTCATGTCTTCTACATGCTCTTTACATGTAATTTATATTCAATTTTGGAAAGAGTCAACCATTGGGACAATTTTGGAGTGAGATTGTGTTCATTATTTAGTCATTTTGAGGAGGAATAAAAAATAACTTTTATTATTCAAATTCATTTGTACTTCAAAATTTGGTAATCATTCTACATATTTTTATTGATTCTTGTCTTCTACATGCTCTTTACATGCAATTTCTATTCAATTTTGGAAGGAGTGAACCATTGGGACAATTTTGGAGTGAGATTATGTTCATTATCTAGTCATTTTGAGGAGGAATAAAAAATGAATTTTATTATTCAAATTAATTTGTACTTCAAAATTTGGTAATCATGGAATCAAAACATCGTCAAAAGAGGAAATATAGGAAGGTCATGACCCCTGGAGAAATTGAAGCAAATAGAGGAGGAAAAATGATAAAGAGATAGAAGAATGATGATTCAAGAAATGAATAATATTGAAGCATCTGGATCCATGACTATTGAAGAGAAAAACATTGAAGAGACCATGGAGGATGGGATGGATGTAGATGATGCAAATTTGCAAGAGATGAATGTGGAAGATAATATGATTATAGAAACTAATCTTGGCATGTCTTCAAATCCACGTTTCAATGATATAGAGAATGTGACAATAGGCACGAATCCAGGTACGTCTTCAAATCCACCTTTGAATGATATGGAAAATGTGATTATAGATGATATTTATATTATTGATTTATATGAAGGTGGATATACCAATGTTGAGATCGATTCTATTCCTAGACAAGTTGTAGAAATGGATATTGAAAATTAAATCCCTTGTGTTGGTCAAAATAAAAATCTTTTTGTTGTTGAAAATGAAAATCTTATGTTGGTGAAAATGAAAATCTTTTTGTTGTTGAAAATGAACATCCTTGTGTTGTTGAAAAAGAAAATATTTTTTTGAAAATTGAAAGTAATGTTTTGGATAATATTTCTAGTAAGATTTCTTAGAGACAAATAAGAACATATGCCAATAGATTATATAAATATTTTTTTATCAAAAAAAAAAATCATTTCAATGTCAACTCATGGTGCAATTGATGAGAATGTGGAAAATGAGAAAATAATGAAAATGATAGGCATTTTTGTGAAAAAAAAGAATCACTTAAACATGCTATATCTACTATTGCTAGTGCCATTGAGTCTATTAGAAAGAAGAGTCGATCTAAATATAAGAATGCAACACGATGAGATATAACAATTGCTATAATGAATAAAACAACTTTGGATAAAAGAAAGTTAAGCAACATTAGTGGAATTCTAAACATACATCCCAAAACATTGGTAAGAGCAGAAAAGAGAAGAGAAAGTATTGAAAACTATCCAATCAACCAATGTTAGAGTTTTAGTGGTCGAATCTCAAGGTCTAACATGAAATTGAATATTGAAATCAAATATTTGGTTGAAAAATATTGGCATGATAATACAAGGGTGTCATCTAATGCTAGAAATGTTTTGAAATTAAAAGTGGGGTCCAAAATTTGTGATCCTCATCCAAAACACCTATTAGACACAAATCAAACCAAAATTTGTGGAATTTTTGTAGATGATTCAATGTTACCTGAAAATATTACCATAAATCAAAGATCATTTGAAAAATGTAAACCTTGGTATGTGAATTAATAAGCAACGTATCTCTTGTTGTTGTAAAACATGTGCAATTTCATTATTATTATAGTGTTTTTTGATATATACATTGTACTTTACATACTAACATGATTATGCAGGAATGTGGTATTATTATGCCACCTAAAACAATCAAGGAGTTTATAGTAGGTTTATTTTGTGAAAGATCTAATGAGAAATTATTTTATTTAAGTTCATGTATTTTTGGAGAATGCACTAGTTGTGGCAATCTTTGATTCTTAGGACAATGTATGCATTGAAAATGATTTTGGATAACAATTAGTGGATGTTAAAATATTTAAGAAAGTTGAGTATTCTTTAAAGGATGGAAATATTGGAAAGCATTGTGATTTAACCATAAAAAAATTAGTGTACATTCATTCATAAAAGAATTTAAGAGAAAGATTGTACCAAAATATGTGAAACAATATCCACATGCCTGATGACTTGATGGAAAATTTCACACATGTAGAAACACATTTATAATTGGAGTTATATTATCAGTGGTTGATTTTGTAGAAAATTACACTTTTGTTCCACAAGAGGAAATTCAATCACAAAATTACAATTCAGTGTAGGTGGTTATGTTTGTTCATATTGTATATAGACATACAGATGATAGTACAGAGGATGATAGAAATTTTTTGAGGGAGTATCATTTCTATTTGAGTGATAATAAATTACACTTGTCAGAGTTCAATATTGTTTCAATATATTTTATACAAATTTAAGAGAAAGAATAATCCAAATGTTAAAACATCTCATATGGTCAGATAATTGTATGAGACAATTTAAGAATGCTCAAATATTTTATTGGCTAATTAGGATTCACAAGGAAAACAATATCCAACATATGTGGAGTTTTTTTGAAGTTGGACATAGTAAAGAAGAACATGATGGAGCTGGTGCATGTGTTAAAAGAATTCTTGCTAGAGAGCAATTGAAATTTGAGGATGCAATAAAATTTAAAGATGCACGTGTGATTGTGGATTGGTGCAATACAAAATTATCTACAAGATCAAGTGAGAGCTCTACAATTTGATGATTCTTTTGATTAGTCAAAGAAGAGAACATTCTACCTAGACTTGATTGTGAGACAGTTAGTGGATCATCAAAATGACATTCATTTAAGAGTTTGAATGCAAGCACATGAACTATCTAGACAAGGGAGCTTGCATATTTTTTTCAATTTTGTATTTTAGGTGATTGGGAAGCATACAAGAATACAAAATGGGTTGAAGAGTGGAAGAAAAGATCATTGACACCTGCACAAACACACGATCAATATGAAACATAAATTGAAGACAATGATATTGAGTGTTTGCATTAGATGACTATGACTGTGTTTCATACCTTGTACAAGAAGGTAATTTAGTTCAATATATTTAATTTTATTTTGAGTTTTATTACTATTTTGTAATATACTTAATTATATATGAATGCATTTATGTAGATTGGTCAAATTATGTCACACAAGTTATTAATTTTTTTTGTAGGACATGTGTATGTTGTTGCACCCAAGGAGAATGAAGATGAAACAAAATATTGGTTGGAACAATGTGTGGAGACTAAACATAAGTTAATTAAACCCTGGGAAGATGGTGATGGCTATCATTATCCAACAAGTTTGGTGGTGGTTGTTGGTACTTTCCTACAAAAATATCTAACAAGGAAGAATGGTTTGCCTGCATTTGAAGATTAGGAAACACATAAGAAGATTATACACTACTCATATTTCATTGTGGAAAAAAATATAAAACTAGTGAGGTATTGTGAGAGACTTGCTAATAAAGAGTTATGAAAAATTTATATGGAAGAACATGAGACAATCATAGATGCATTACAAAAAAGAGAGGATGAAGATAGTACAATGGAATAAGTAAATACAAGTAAGTATATATAGTTTTATATATTTAAATACATGTTTTGATGATATATTGATATTTCTTATATACATAGTTAAAATTGATTTATTGCCATTTTGTATCCTTAAGCCATCATCACATTCATCACATACTTTGAGAAATTTAAAAGAGAGGATGCAAATTGTACAATGGAATAAGTAAATATAGGTAAGTACATATATATATTGTTTTATATATTTAAATATGTGTTTTGATTATATTAATATTGCTTATATACATAGTTAAAATTTATTTATTGTCATTTTGATATCAGGTGGCATGAAGAGGCTACATTTTGATGATTCATCACAAGTCTTAGATTTTCTTGACATGCCATAGCCATTTGAGATGTACATTGTATATAGACCTTGAGATGGAATATGCCACATTTTGTAAATATTGTTTTAAGTTGGCATATATTCCAAATTTGTATATGTACATACACAATTACTCTACACTTTTATATATAAAAAATTGATATTCAATATATTTTGTTTGTTGTGTGCATGTTTTCCTACTTTGAAACTTAAAATTTGAATGTATAATCACTTTATAATGGTTGAGCTATGATCAATAACATGTTATATCTATTGATTTCTTGCAATCTTGCACTTTAATAGTTTATTAATTACATATCATTTTCACTTATAAATTATCATCAAACATTTACATTAGCATGTGTACTACTGTTAAATTTGGTTGCCTTGGGAAACTTCACCAACTTTTCCCCCCTTAAGCCATCCTATTAGGATCCCTTAAGCCATCATTTTACCTAGGACCTTAATTAGATCCTAATTGTATCTATCTAATGTGTTGAACATGAGACATAATTTGATCACATTCATCATATGATTCAAGTTATGATTTTTAATGGACATAAATTATATCTAACTATTTTTTTCAAGTTAAAATGCATAAATGAAAGTCAGTTTGATTACATAAATTATAACTATTTTGATTAGTGCATCAAAATAAATGACATGGAATGCAAATTTTGAATTCTTTGACCCCCCTAAGCCATCCTATTAAGACCCCTTAAGCCTTCATTTTATCTAGGACCTTAATTCATAGATCCTAAGTATATCTAATGTGATTGAACATGAGACATACTTTGATCACATTCACCATATGATTCAAGTTATGATTTTTAATGGACATAAATTATATCTAACTAATTTTTTCAAGTTAAAATGCATAAATGTACATGTGTATAATTAAAACAATATGTAATATCCCGAACCCAAAATGATCAATATTTTTTTTCTTTGCTCAATTTGATGGACTTCATTTTATCAAACCGGGGTTAATATGTTTGTGGGATATATTATCATTCATTGGTAATGTATTTGTAGAAATGAATGAACAGATTCTTCATAGCATTAGCCCTTATTAAAGAATATAAACCTTACAATTTTTGCCACAGTTTGGAACAAAGTTATAATAACATTTTCTTTCTACAGTTCTAAAGATACCTGCTCCATAATTTTCTCTCAGATATATCAAAGGTGAATATATCAATAATTACATTTCAGATATACTCATACTCAGGCTCATTGTTTGCACTTATATGAGTAGACTGGTATGATTCTTAATAAGACTCCTTGATCAAAATAAAGCAGAGCATTGCAAATTCACAGTGATCACAAATTACAAGACAAAACCAATATTCTCATATGATGCAGGAAATTGCATTTTAAAAGGTCAATTGCACAAACATACTCGAGCCTTAATAAACTTCGATCAATACATACTATATATATGATCGTTCATAGCTAATGACAATCCACAAGCATATGATGTAATATTTAAATATTAAACTGACCTATAATATCATAACAGAGATCGAACAATCCTAAGATATGCATTATTGTTCCACCGAATGAATTCCCTGACTCCTCATGCAAGTTTGACGGATGATAAAGGCAACACTAAAGCCAATATGCACCAGATAAATATGATGTGATTCCAATACAGTGATTTTTCTCCTCATAGAGACTCGATACATACGAAGATGCTCAACCTCATACAATTTTCTTACTTGATGATCAATTGATGTTAATAGAATTTGTGTTCATAATGCGCTACTTGAGTCCTGCGATACTTTTATATTTATATAGACTGACGATTCAAAAATTTTGATCAACAATATAAAGGTCCGATTCTCTGTCTTCACCCAACAAGCACAATACAATGATGGCAGTGATTAATAACTATTCACATTTCTTTAATAATATCGGCTCTTTCAAAATTCAATCAACCTCCTTATGGATTGCTATGATTCGTCTCCCAAGACTCTGTCTTATTCACCTTTTATCTGTATCAAGCAGGTCCCGATAGCATGATGAAAGCTGACCCAAGGCAAAAGCTCCTTAATTTTTCTTTATTCCTTCACATGACTTGGTTATTCTAATACTATAATAAAATTGACTCCTTGATTTGTCTCTATAATTCCTGACTCTTTAGTTGCTTTGTCCTTTGCTATGTGATGCAGCTCGATAACTCAAATATTTACATAATAAACTCTTCCTACCATTTTATGAAATCTTTAGAATTCATCTTATCTGGTTCCTTGTCTTCACATGCTTATCTGATGACTCTGTGGCTGTAAAGGGAATTGGCCTTCGAATTAAGTGATAATAATCGACTCTTCTTTATTTCTGGCTATTCCTCCATAAGTTGCAATGTGAATTGTCTTCTATTGGCAACAGCTATATTAAAATGGCTATAAATGACTACGATTTGTCTTTTTCCAGAAAATGACAACCAAAAATTGAATAGCAATGGCAGTGATATAATATATAAGTAATATTATAGCTGATATATATCGATTGAACCTAGAATTTTCATCTTCAAAAAAGACTCACGAAATTTCTTCACCAATTGTTCTTCACAACTGATAATCTTGAAACTTCCGAATTTGAAACCAATAAGCCCAAATGTGAACTCTGTAGTCCACCTTTTTAAAGAGCTAGGTTTTCATCCAACTCTCTCTCAATTTGCTGAAGGTTGTCATCTCCACAGACTAAATTGAATCAAGGATTCAAGCTTTTGGATAAAGCATAAGAAAAATCAATTCAATAATGGATGCCCAAATGCTTTTCCCTCAACTCATTTTAAATGCTCCAAGGAATCTTCTAGGAGAATCCAACTCACAACTAACTCCATCTTCTAGAAGGAAATTACTAAATAAAGTGACCTTTCTAATATTTTATTACTTCCACTTTATTTTAATTAAAATAATTAATTAAAGTCATCCTTTTGAAATAATATTAATTTTCGGACAACTTAAATTAATTAAATCACTTTATCAATAATTTGGGAACATTACAATCCTCCCTTCCTGGAGATTTCTTGTCCCAAGCAATCGATATCTACATACCCAACACCAACTTCCAAGATCCCATATCAGTCTCAAAAATTTGCAAATGCTGCTATCTGAAACACTATGTTGCACTACTCTGATTAACATGCTTTCCAAATCCCCATATGGATGATGACTTATGATTGGAAGTAAAAACATCATGCAACATGTAAAACCATTTACCTCATCATGCAAAAAATAATCCTCCATCCCCTTGATAGTCACTACACCTAGAGAACCATCTACTAAAACTTCTAGGAACTCAACCAAATCTTCATCCTTTGTTGGTAGTCCATTGCTAATTGCTAAATCTTCATGTAGTAGATCTGTCATGATTGGTTTGGCAACCTTCATGTTCGTATCTTCTTCAATCTTCATTTGCTCCTCATTTGTAGATGCCTTGCAATATTCAAGCATAAATGAGGGAATGGCATTGCAATCAACCAAAGGAGCACCAATAGAAACCACACTTTCATAAGGTTTATCAAATACAATCTTTATATTATCAGCATAAAAACTTCTACACACCTTCCTTGTGGAAGCATCAAGTGGTTCTCTTTCCTTTATCATTATGAAAATCATTCTTTGGATCCTTTCTTGTTGATTTAGCAAACTTCACATCTGTTGATTATTCCTTGTCAACATCAATATATTCTACTTCCTTGATAAGAGAACTTGAGGTACTAACTTCATCCTCAATGCTCAATTCTTTTCCATCAGGAACAACCTCCTCTTCTGTGACTATTTTCTCTTCTTCAAACCTATTTTCCTTTTTACCTTTGCATTGGTGATTAGGCTCCCAAAGTCCTTTGCATGAGAAGCAAAGTTTTGTCTTCTCATTTGGTTCTTGCTCATCTTAGGAGGTCCTATAACTTGTAAACCCGAGGTAATTAACTCCTCTTCAATCAATTGATTTTTTCTCATTTTTGGTTCACTTGTGGGCTGGTCAATACATTTTGACTCACCAAGTCTCTCATTCTTGTTTTGTGAAGTAGATTATCTTGAAATGGAATCTAAAAACAACTATAAGCTATGAGCTAATCTTTGTTGTGAAAGCATAAGTTCTTGTTTGAGAATATTAAAGATGCCCTCAAGACTTGGCTGTCCACATTTCTTTGATTTTCTTTTTTGCTTGCTATAATCGCTCTGATACTCCTTCTAGCAGATGAAGGAGAGATCATTTCTAACCTCTTATGGAAGTGAAAGGTACCCTTTATAAGCAATCATTACATCATCGACTATGGAACCTATGATTCACCACTGTATCAAACAAACTAACCCTTCAGGCTGGTAGGATACAAGCTTTGATACCACTATAATATCCTGAACCCAAAATGATCGGTATTTTTTCTCTTTGCTCAGTTTGATAGACTTTGTTTTATCAAACTGGGGTTAATATGTTTGTGGGATATATTATCATTCACAGGTAACATATTTGCAAAAATGAATAGTAATAGATTCTTCACAGCATTAACCCTTAGTAAAGGATATAAACCTTACAATTTTTGCCACAGTTTGGAACAAAGTTATAATAACATTTTCTTTCTACAGTTCTAAAGATTCCTGCTCCACAATTTTCCCTTAGATATATCAAAGGTGAATATACCAATAATTGCATTTCAAATATACTCATACTTAGGCTTAGTGTTTGCATTTATATGAGTAGACTGGTATGATTCTTAATAAGACTCCTTGATCAAAATAAACCAGAGCATTGCAATTCACAGTGATCACAAATTACAAGACAAAACCAATATTCTCATATGATGCAGGAAATTGCATTTTAAAAGTTCAATTGCACAAACATACCTGAGCCTTAATAAAATTTAATCAATACATACTATATATATGATCGTTCATAGCTAATGAAAATCCATAGGTATATGATGTAATATTTAAATATTAAACTGACCTATAATATCATAATAGAGATTGAACAATCCTAAGATATGCATTACTATTCCACCAAATGAAGACCCCAACTCCTCGTGCAAGTTTGACAGATGATAAAGGCAACACCAAAGACAATATGCACTAGATATATATGATGTGATTCCAATACTATGATTTGTCTCCTCATAGAGACTCGATACATACGAAGATGCTCAAAGCTCATACAATCTGCTTGCTCGATGACCAATTGATATTAATAGAAGTTGTGTTTATAACCCACTACTTGAGTCCTACAATACTATATTTTTCCATAGATCGGTGACTCAGAAGTTTTGATCAACAATATTGGTGCAGGGGCACCATATCACCTAGTTGCAAATTCCTATGTTTAGTAGTTCAATGCTTTATTATATTAAAATGAGTCAATACATTTCATTTGTAAGCCTAAAAAGGAAATAATATAAGATTATATGTAATGGAGTCATGAAGGTAGAGTCATAAAGTTTCAAGTTTATGAGTTGCATTAAGCAACATACTTGTAATCTCAATGGTTACATGCTTTTAAAAGGTGGTTGCTTAGTAGTTAAGGGCATTGGTTGGATTGATAAGGTTGAAAGTTTTTACAAAAGCCTTGGGGAAGCCTGAGCAAAGGTTTTTGAAGCCAAGAGAATACAATAAACTTGAAGAATTTATGTTTTATTGTTGTTTTTCACTGTATTTTCAGTATTCCCTAACTGTGTGCAAGCCGTATAGGCTTCCAATGTATTGATTGCTCATTTGAATTTGTAGTTAGATGTTGTAACTTTCATTTGGTGTTGTGACAAGGGGTTGTTTAAACTTTTGAGGCTTTGAATCTTCAAAGTCCCAAGGGTTTTGAAGAAATTGTAATGCCTTAAACATCATCCCACCTATTGTATTTGATTGTAACTCAGTGGGATGATGTATTTGGATGTATTGAATGACACTTTAGAGGTAGGAGGCGTGTAGGAATGGTTTCTTGGCTTGAAGCATGGAAGGAAGGGCTGGAAATGTGTGATTTTTCTTATAAAGATGATGGTTCAGACCTAAGAATTGAAGAGAACATTGTCAAAGGCCTAATGAGTATTCTATAAGCATGAGAGGGCCTATTTAGAGATATCTGATTAGTTGGTTTGATCAAGAGTGGCTGGGAATGTGGAAATACAATAAGGGAGTCCTAAAACCCTAGTTCTTTAGGCTTAAAGGAGGGTTTTGGAATTAGGGGCCTATTTGAGCATGTATGGTCCTAAGACACAAAAATCCTTTGTTTTGAAACACAAGTAGAAAATTTTTTTGGGTTTGGAATTCTGGTGTGTGGATCTAAGGGTGGTCTCTTTGGAAAAGTGGCTTAATTGGAGGCTTAAAAATGTGAAAAATCTAAGTTTGAGGAATTTGGTCCAAAAGAGTTGCACTTGGTTCTCTGATATGTTGAATAAACCTGAAATGGGTACCTGGATCCAAGTTTTTTTTCTTAGGTGTTTTGGAAAAAAATTCTCAAAATCTTGAAAAACAAGTTTTCCACTACTACAAGGAAAACTAGTGACCACAGGTGAGTTTTGGGGATTTTGTTGAATCTGACTTAGAGAATGAATTCAAATGGTTAAATTTTTATCATATGCATGCTGAGGGACTTTTTCAGGGCCTAGGGGAAGATTTTTAGTTGTTTTGCAAGATTGAAGGGTTGAGACCCTTGAGGGTGAGTTGATGCCTAACAAGTTGAAAAATTTGTAAAGGATAGTTCTTTGCTTTAAGATTGATATTTCCATTGTTGAGATTGATCTTCACCTTGGCTCTACATAAAATATAAAGGCCTGATTCTATCTCTTCACCCAACAATCACAATACAATGATGGCAATGATAAATAACTATTCACATTTCTTTAATAATGTCGATTCCTTTAGAATTCAATCAACCTCTTTATGGATTGCTATGATTCGTCTCCCAAGACTTTGTCTTATTCACCTTTTATCTGTATCAAGTAAGTCCTGATAGCATGATGAAAGCCAATCCAAGACGAAAGCTCCTTAATTTATGTTTATTCCTTCACATGACTTGGTTATTCTGATAAACTATAATAAAATAGACTCCTTGATTTGTCTCTATAATTCCTGACTTTTTAGCTGCTTTACCCTTTGTTGTGTGATGCAGCTTGATAAATCAAATATTTACACAATAAACTCTTCCTACCATTTTATGAAATATTAAGAATTTGTCTTATTTGGTTCCTTTTCTTCACATGTTGATTTGATGGCTTTGTGGCTATCAAGGAAATTGGCCTTCGAATTAAGTGATAATAATCTACTCTTCTTTATTTACGGCTATTCCTCCATAAGCTTCAATGTGAATTATCTTCTATTGGAAACAACTATATTAAAATGACTATAAATGAATATGATTTGTCTTTTTCCAGAAAACAATAGCCAAGAATTGAATAGCAATGGTAGCGATATAATATATAAGAAATATTATAGCTAATATATATCGATTGAACCTAGAAATTTTGTCTTCACAAAAGACAAAAAATTTCTTCACCAATTTCTCTTCATAGTTGATAATCTTGAAACTCCCGAATTTGAAACCAATAAGCCCAAATGTGAACTCTGTAGTGAATCCACCTTTCTAAAGAGCTAGGTTTTCATCCAACTCTCTCTCAATTTGTTGAAGGTTTTCATCTCCAAAGATTAACCTGAATCAAGGATTCAAACTTCTGCATAAAGCTTAAGAAAAATAAATTCAACAATGGATGCCCAAATGCTTTGCCCTCAACTCCTTTTAAAGGCTCCAAGGAATCTTCTAGGAGAAGCCAACTCACAACTAACTCCATCTTCTAGAAGAAACTTACTAAATAAAGTGACCTTTCTAATATTTTATTACTTCCACTTTATTTTAATTAAAATAATTAATTAAAGTCATCCTTTTGAAATAATATTAAGTTTTGGACAACTTAAATTAATTAGATCACTTTATCAATAATTTGGGGACATTACACAATAATAATCCATAAAATACTAAAATTACGAAAGTCCATGAAACAATAAAACATATGTATATATTCTCTAAGTTCATATGTAGAGTCCATGAAATACTATAACATATATATAGATCTAGTCCATGAAATACTAAAACATGTATATAGAGTCCATTTAATGTATTGAAACGTATAAAGATCTAGTCCATGTGTGGAATGTACTAAAATATATATATCTCTAGTCCATGTGAAATGTACTAAAGCATGAATATGTACATGAGATCTAACTCCTATCATCCCTAAAATCAAGAGACCTCTTCAATCCACATGAACTAGGATGATCTGAATCACTCTATACAAGAGAAAGAAACTTGAAATCAATTTCAAAATGATTTAATTCAATTCAATTTATAAAATCATGAAAATTACCATATAAGGCTACTCATCTCCTCTGATGTCCTTCTTTGCATGTGCTACTATAGGTGTTATGGGAAGGTTGGGACTTGTCTCATGCTATAGAAGAAAAAGAAAAACACATGAACACATATTCAATTTAAATTTACTTTAAGTCATTCACAATTTATAATAATTGATTTTAAATATAATCAAAAATTTAAATTATTGTATGAGGCTATTCATCTCCTCTGACGTCCTACTCTTCATGTGATGCTATAAGTGCTATGAGTAGGTTGGGACCTGTCTCATGCTATAGAAGAAAAATAAACACATGACCATATATTCAATTAAAATTTACTTTAAGTCATTCACAATGTATAATAATTGATTTTAAATATAATCAAAATTTTAAATTACGTTGATTGTTGCTCATCTCTCCCCACATGTTGCATGACATCATCAAGACAAAAATTATCACTAACAAGGTCCTACAAGGTAAAATAAAGCACATGTGTACAAATTAGGTTAAAACATATATATTCAAGTACCAATTTTTGTTTTAATCTATTTAAAATACCTACAAATTGTGCACAATTTTTTTTTAAACAACCTAAAATGTAGTTGACTCCTGAAATTGTCCTAGATCAATAGGGTGCACAATACCCATCCTGATGGTGGTGTCAACCTACATAGAAACATATTTTTAATATAAGTACATGCACGTTTGATATAGTGAATTCAAAATACAAATTTCTAAGTATAGTTTTTTAAAATAGTATACATACATTGAGTGGCTCATGCGATACATCTAACAATAGAGGAGCACTCGCCACACCCTCTGGTGGATTCAACATGGAAGTCAGATGACCTTCATGAACCAACATAAATATTTAACACATGTTCATGACTAAATTACAAATTAAAACCAAGTTAAAATTATTTAATATATTTAAAAAATCAATCAAAATACCCCAAATGGTGTATTGAGTTGCACTGGTGTCAACACAAAAAAAAAAAATCAAATAAAGAGTTGATGTCCCTATGGCCGTCATCTACACCAAAAAATTTGATTGCTAAAATACTACATTTTTTTAAAATCTATTCACTAAAAATACGTGCTTAAAATTTACATAAATTCAACATGTATGTATATATATACCTATGTAGGATGATTTATACGTTGATCATCAACACATAGATAATCTACATATGAAGTGATGTCATCGAATGCTCCACCTGTAACTGAAGTGGATGCACCATGATCAAGGTCATAACATAATCAATTATAATTGGTACAAAAATGAGGCATCGATACATGTGGAGTGGTACTAGTACTAGCTCCACCTGATGCTCCTCCATGGTCTCGACTAGTAACCCCAGCGACCATCTTAGTAGTATGTTCATTGAGGTTAGTAGAGAGAACACTCAATGCTCCTAATGTGGATACCACTACACGATGCTGGATGGGTGTAGGTACAACAGTAGAAGGAGGATCTATGAGAGGTTGAGTAGACACGGGTTGTTGGGGATCAAATTGTGCCCCTAACTTCTATTGTGGCATGCAACCACTAATACCTTGGAATGATATGAAATCAAAATAATTGGGTTTCAAACCCATCACAAACTTTGCATATAATTTTCTCAAAAAATAAAGAGGAACCTCACAATTAGCACGTGGTGGATGATCAAATACCATCCACCATTGCTCCCAAAAATGCTCAACATCTAAGGATTCCTACAACACCTAATTGATATATTTTTTTGTTTGGTGGAATTGGTTGATTGGTGATGGGGTCAATGAAATATGAAGCTAAATGGGCTTTGGTGATTTTTAGGTCAAGGATTTCCCTATAGGAGAGTCCATCTAAATAAAATCATCTTTTCTTCTCTCTCCACAAGTGATAACTATCTACGTACACATCAATAGACCTAACAACACACTAGGTGGGGAGATATAAATGCTTCATCTTGAATTGCATCAATTTTTTCTTGAATCCATGGATTTTATGCTGCCATTGATCCTAGCTCTCAAGCAAGCCTCGTCAGATCCTGAGGGTGGAGGTGGGGGGTTTTGATGTGGAGGTGGAGTGGGTGGAGGGTGTTGAGGTGGAGGGGGAAAAGGTGGGGGATCAAGAAAATCCTTGACATCAAACTCATCCATAATGATCAAGGTGAACCTGCATATATATAAATACATGAACAAGTACAAAATTAACTTTCAAAAATCTATATATAAATTATAAATAAACATATTAAAAACTAGATATTATACATGTTGAGACATTAGAAGAAATATTTAAATTAAACGTATGACATGTTTAAAAGAAAAATTAGGATATATACACATGTACATCATTCAACTTGAGCATGTACAAATTTAAAAATTTAAGATCTAACTATGCAATTTTAATATATGTATACCAACAAACAAACTTAAAAGGTTCACAAAAAAGATAAATTTCTAGGTAAATTTAATCCCCTGAAGCCATTCTCTTAAAAATCCCCTTAATCCATGTCATCTTTCCTAGGTCCATAAACCATGCTAATGGAATAATTTTTTCCTAAGTCAAGTTTAATATATAATCTTTAACAAGATTGTAAAAACTTTGAGTATCTAACATTATACAAATTGATCAAATGTGAATGATCAATTTGACTATTATTAGTGGCTTGATCGGATTAATGACTATATTTCAGGTTGTACCATCTACATCCTCTTAGGACATGCCTTATAATATTTTACAAGATTGTAAAAACTTTGAGCATCTAACATTATACAAATTAATCAAATGTGAATGATCAATTTGACTATTATTAGTGGCTTGATGTGAGTAATGACTATATTTCAAGTTGTACCATGTACATCCTCTTAGGATGGGCCTTAAGCCATTTTCTTAAATCCCCTTAATCCATGTCATATTTCCACTATAAAAAAACACTAGAATTATTGATAGCTTATGCATCATTAGTATCATGCTTAGTTTTTGGGATTTGGCCATAAGTATATGGATCCATGGGTAAGGGGAAAATGTCAAAGTGATTATTATTTATTTTACACTCCATCAATGTTAGTGTAAAATTTAACACCCCTCAACCATCTTCACAATGAGTATTGGATGATAAAACTATGACTATATAAATTATAATTTTGTTGTGTCTATTGATGTTGAAATGAAAACAAGAATTTAAAATTAAGTAATAGATTAATCATGTGATGTGCTTACATTAATATTTGATTCTCACCCTTGGTAATGTGTTTCTAGATGAATTGAATAATAAGTATCATGTAATATAAAATATCATAAAAAATATCTAAACTAATGTTACATAATTGATTGAAATTCTTTTATAAATGAGAGTGTATTAGTATCAATGAATGGTTATTTATAAACTTTGAAAGCATATTGAATGATGTTATATGTTGGAAAGAAAATTTGATCTTAATGTTGAGTGATAATGAATTATAAAATTGTATAAATGGACTAAAAGATGCTTGTGGTTATGATGATAATGAAATTTATTTTATGTTTTTTAGAAGGAGAATGGTTTCATATACAATAGTTATGTGAAATCTCACTCAAACCAATTGATGAAAGAAAAGTTACTATACATACTTGGCGTGTATTGTGAATAATATGGACTATGTGGGTGTAATTGAGATCATGATATGAATTTTATGATCATCCCTTGAGAATGAGATGTGGTGTGTCTACCTTTGGAAAAATAAATAATTGTTTTGATTCAAGGTAAAAAAATGGGCTTTGAAGGGGCTTGGAATCCTTTACATCAAAAAGCAGCTGATAAAAGAAGATAACAACATAAAGCAACAATCAGCCCAACAACAGCCAAACAAAAACCAAAAAATAGCCAAAAAGAAGGAGCCCAACCAACAACACTACAGATTGTTCAAAGTCTCCATAGCTTCCATTTCACTAGCAGCCAACTTTTGCACATTATCCACAACATCAGACACCTCAATACCCAAGTCCCCAACCTAAGCTTTCATTTTTTTTCTAGTTCTGGCTCCTGGCCCACCCATTTTTACCTCACCACTCAAAACACTAGCTTTCACAACACCTTTCTTAGCAACACACTCCACATCCATCAACTTATCCCCAACAATCAGCAGACACATTCTCCTTTCTCTTTTTCACGACGGTCACAAGGGAGGTCACCTTGGTAGAGTCTGAGATAACCAAGACCTTAGAGGCATCTCCACCCTTCATCACAACATTACACAACTTATCAAATTTATCCTCAAGGGATAACATTCTACCTTCCAAATTTTGTTTCAGATTAACGGTTTCCTCCACCACAGTATTAGCCACAGTATTAAGAGAATTCATGAGATTATCAATTTGGCTTTGGACAGAAGGGTCCTTAGCCTTACTAGAAAAATAAATAATTTTTATTGTGATGTGAAATATAGTTTTGTAGCCACATTTTCATGTTATTATTCTAGGTTAATTATTGTTGTTTTAGCCCCCTACCAATAACTAATTGATAGTGCACTTTTCATTTTACATATCCTATTTTTTAAAATGTATTTAGGAGGTAATTAATAACATATAATGACATCCTATTGTTAATGAATAACTATAAACTTACCATTTGATGAAATATTTATTTCTATTGATACTTGTGTATGGAATCCTATTGATAAATTTTATAAAAAGATTTAAAAAAATTGAAGGGACCAAAAACCTATTACAAGCGATGGTAAAATAGAAAAAAAAACCAAAAGAACCCAACAAAAAATAGGAAAGTTATATAATATTTAACATGGATGTAGTAAAATGGAGTTTTCGTTGGGTGGAGCTAATGCTGCGAATATGGATAGTGTTTTGGGTAAGGTAATTTCAAATTTTGGTAAGGCGGGAAGCCCTGCTCCTAAGACTGGCATTAATGGCAGAGGTCAGGATGATGTTAGGAGGGTGGTGGATGGCTGTCTCTCAGATGGGACAACTTGTGGGTCCTCTCCATTGGGTAACTCAAAAGTCCTTCCTCTTTCTAGTGGTTTGGGACCTCATGGCACTGCCTTGGTCAAGGAGGGTTCTCTTTTTGTGGCTCTTGAGGCTTCTGTGGTCTCTGAAGTTGCTCAACAAGTTGTTGCTTCGTTGGAGGAAAAGACTTGGTCAAAGTTGTTTGATGCAAAGTTTAAGAAGAAGAGCTCCTCGCCTTCAGTGGAATTCTTTGCTGACCCATCTGCTAGTGAATATTTTGTCTATGTGTCAGATTGTATTATTGACAAGGGCATTCTTTCCATGGAGCAATCACTGGTCAGTAAGTTTTTGGGACCCCGTCCTAATATTGACTTGGTTCACAACCTATCTAAGAATCAGTGGAATATGAAGGGTCAGGTTGACATAGCAGCCCTTGCGAAGGGCTTCTTCTCTCTTTTCATTCTCTTGTAAAGAATATCTATTGAAGGTCTTGGTGGGGGGCCTTGGCTTATTGGAAAATCCCCTTTGATATTGAAGAAATGGGAGGCAAGTTTCTCTCTGAGTTCTTGTTCTTTTGATTCGGCTCCTATGTGGGTTTGCTTGCCTGGGCTTCCTCTCAAATTCTAGGATGAGTAAGTATTCAAAGGTATTATGTCTACCTTTGGTCACTTGTTATCTATTGATAATCTGACTGCTTCGCAGAGTCAGCTTGTTTATGCTTGACAATGTGTGATTTTGGATCAAGCTACCGATCTCCCGTCTTTGATCAAGATTAATTGTAAGTTGGGAGTTTGGAAGTAGGCGATTGAGTTTGAGTTGATCCATTTTTCTTATTTTCATTGCAAGAAGGTGGGTCATTGGGTGAAGAAGTTTCCTCTGAAGCCTAAGATTCCTCCCTAAAAGGTTTCGACCCCTTCTCAAAAGGACTCAGTATCGGCCAAAGTTTGGAAGGAGATTGGGAAATGTCCTAATTTTGGGGAAGTTTTGAGTGATGGTCAGCCTCTTGGTGCCTTTTTTGAGCCATTGATGGAGGCGGTGAGTGATGGTAAGCCTCTTAGTGCCTTTGTTGTAGCTGCTAGGTTGGATCCTAGTGTTTTGGGTGAGGCTCTTGTTAAGAGTGATCTTTGATCTTCTGTTGATCTTGTTGGTATCAACCCTATTGGGGAATTTTTATCTAAGGAGGGTGAGGTCAAGGCCTTGTGTGAAAAGGAGTGTGTTTTAGATCTAGTGGAGGTGGCTAGTACTAAGTCTTTGGCTCTTTTTGTTATTGAGCCAGAGAAGGTGACTCCTCTGAAGATGGTCTCTGATGTTCTATTTTAACATCCAAGGAGGATTTACTAGGTTCCCTAATGGACGAATTAGTTGTGGGCCCAAAGGATTTTCCTTTGGAAGAGTCGTTGGTGGATACTGTTGTGTTTGAGAAGTTGATGCTCACCTCTTTTGTCAATGTTTGTAACTCTGTGATTCCTATTTCCTTTGCTACTAAATCTCGTAATAAGAATAAATCTACTCCTTCAGTGGTGGGAATGGCTACAAGGAACCAATTGAAATTGGATTGTGGTTCAGAGCTACAAGGGAGAGGAAGGCCTTCTTTGCAGAAATTTCAGGAGAGGGAAAGAAAATGTGATATTGTTGATGGTTTGCAAGTTACTCTGCTCAAGATGGGCCTGACAAGTCCCTCATAGAATATTCTATGAAGATCCTCTCTTGGAACAATACGAGGATTAAATGATCCTCATAAACAAGATCTTGTTACAAATCTTGTGAGAGGTCATCGTCCTGATATCATTTTGATTTAGGAGACTAAGATGGGTGCTGAGAAGGTTGATAAAATTAAGAATAAATTTTTTAAGGATAGTGGCTATCAGGTGTTTGATTCTGATGGTGCTTCTAGAGGGGTGGCTACTTTTTGGAATCCTAAGGTGGTTTCTAGCTCTGCTTTGTTTTCTTTTGATAATCATGTGGCTACCTCTTTTTCTTGTCCAAGGGATAATTTCTCTTGGGTGCGGTCGAATATTTATGCTCCTAATTTGAAAAGTTCTTGAAAGCGTTTTTGGGGGAGTCTGAATACCTTTAAAGCTCAATTCTCTTTTCAGAGTTGGTTGGTGATGGGGAATTTTAATACCCCGCTTAATCATTCTGATAAGTTTGGGGGCTCCTAGGTTGTGGATGATAGTCGTTCTGATCTTATGAACTTCATCAATGATAATTGTTTGCTATATTTGGACTTGGGTGGTGCGTCCTATACCTGGTCCAATAGGCATGTTGGGGATGCTCTCATCTAGGTTAAGTTGGATCAAGCCCTTATTTCTCCTGATTGGTTGCAATTTTTTTCTTGTTCTCTCTCTGCTCTTACTAGGCTCGGATCAAATCATTTTCCTATATCCTTGAATGCTGAGCTTATAGGGCGTAAAAAGTCCTTTCCGTTCAGATTTGAAAAAATGTGGACCAGCCACCTGGAGTTACGCTCCAAAATTGTTGAGTGGTGGAATATTAATGTTGATGGCTTAATCATGTATAAAGTTGCTAAGAATCTTGCTTCTATTAAGTAGAACTTGATTTAGTAGAACAAGTCTTCTTTTGGAAATATCTTTAAGGAGAAATCAAAGCTCAAGGAAAAACTAGATATCTTGCAGTAGAGAATGCAGGCTTCTAGGAATGATTTGTCACTTCTTCAAGAGGAAAGTGTCCTTCTAGCTAGTTTTCATAACATTGTGGCTAAGGAGGAGTTCTGGAAGTAGAGGTCTAGAGCTATTTGGCTTCGGAGTGGAGATAAAAATATTGATTTTTTCCATCTTATGACTTTGAAGCATAGATCCTCTAATAGGATATCTAAAATTGTTGTGAATAATACTTGTCTTGAAGAGGATGATGATATCAAAGTTTTTGCTCTATCTTTCTTTGAGGAACTTCTTTTGGAGGATAGCCCTCTTGATCCTATTTTCCAGCAAGGATTTCTTAATGTTATTCCTAACTTGGTTTCAGAAGAGGAGAATAGGGACTTGGCTGGTATTCCATCTAATGAAAAAATTAGAAAGGTTGTGTTCTCTTTTGAAGGAAACAAATCTATTGGGACGGATGGGTTTCCGATGCTATTCTTTCAGTATTATTGGGATATCATTACCATGGATGTGACCAATTCCACTAAAGAGTTCTTTGGGAGTAGGAAACTTCTTAAGGAATAGAACTCAATGTTTATTGTTTTAATTCCTAAAAATCCTGAGGTTGAGCATTTTGGTGATTTCAAGCCCATCAGTTTATGCAATTCTATCTATAATGTTTTTTCTAAAGTGCTTGCTTCAAGGATGCAAAGGGTCCTTCCTAAGATTATCTCGCCTCAGCAGAATGGTTTTGTGTTGGGTAGGTAGATTTTCGATTCAGTTCTTATGGTGCATGAGAATATTCACTCTCTCAAAGTTAACAAGAAACCTGGGTTCATTTTAAAGTTGGATTTGGTGAAAGCCTATGATCGGGTGAACTGGCATTTCCTTTGCAATATCCTGAAGGAATTTGGCTTCTTGAACTAGGTTCTGCAATTGGTTGGGAAATTAATTTCTTTTCCCTCATTCTCGGTGCTTGTCAATGGCCACCTTCTTTCTTTTTCAGAAGTTCTCGTGGGTTGTGGTAAGGGAATCCTATATCTCCTTTTCTTTTTATCATTATGGTGGAGTATTTGGGAAGATTTCTTTTTCAGGCAGTTTCTAATGGGGCCTTCAAAGGCCTTTATCCCTCATCATGTCAGCTTTGTTGCTCACATCAGTAATTTGTTGATGAAACTGTTATTTTTGTTGAGGCTTCAGTTGTTACGGCTAAATATATCCATCTTATTCTTTAGCAGTATGAGGTAGCTTCTAGTCAGAAGGTGAGTTTATCTAAGAGCACTGCTTTTTTCTTAATACTCCAAAACACCGTCAGTTGAGGATTGCCAGTATTTTGGAATGTGGCATTGGGGAGCTTCCCTCAACCTATTTGTAACTGCCTCTTTGTTCTAATGGTGTTTCAAACTCCTTTTGGAATGGTATCATTGATAAATTTCATTTGAAACTTGTTGGTTGGAAGGGTTCCCTTCTTAGCCAAGTTGGTAAAATTTAGTTAATCAAGTCGACTTTGCAAAATTTTATGGTTTATGCCTTAAGCTTGTTCCAAATTCCTAGAAGGTTTTGGGAGAAGATTGAGGGAATTGAAAAAATATTTCTATGGTCTAGGGTGGAGGAGAACAAAAGGTTACATTTGGTGTCTTGGGAGGAGGTTTGCAGGTTGAAAGTCTAAGGTAGCTTAGGCTTGCGTAAGCTGAAAGAATTTAATTCTTCCCTTATGGCGAAATAGTTGTGGAATTTGCTTGTGAGTGACAAGGAATGGATGGATATTTACTCTTCTAAGTATTTGAGGGGGGTGGATAATTATAGATATTTGTTAAGGGAGATTTTTGTTCCTCCCCAGGGGTTTGTCCTTTGGAATTCATGCTTAGAGCTCAATCCATTGTGGCTGCTAGCCTGCGATGGGTTTTTGGGAATGGTAGGAGAATCTTGTTCTGGGATGACTGGTGGATTGGTCATGGTCCCTTGAAGGATGAACCTTGGGCGGCCTCATTCAAAGCCTTTTGTATCAGGGAATGGGGTGTTTTTGTCTCTCATCATATTCTTCAAGGTAAATGGATTGGACTTGATTTGGTTAACAGGGATTTGGAACCTCTCTTTGTGTTCCTCTCTATGATTCACATCCTTGTTGATTCCCCTGATGACTGTGGTGTGGAGGTTTGATCCTAATGGTAAGTTTTTTGTTTCTTTAGCTTCTCATTTCAAAAAAATTTGGTTGGCCCCCCTCCCTTTTGGGGTTGTTTGTGGAATGTGAAGCTTTTTCCTAAAATGAATATATTCTTCTAGCTTCTATGCCAAGATAAGATCTTGACTCTCAATAATCTTGTGAAAATGGGAATGTCTCTACCAAACAGGTGCTTCTTGTGCAAATAAGCTATTAAGGATTGTTATCATCTTCTAGCTAGTTGCAGTTATACTTGGGATGTGTGGGATCATATTTTTAGCAGTGGGATATCTCTTGGGCATTCCCTGCTTCTATCTCTAAATTATGGTTTCAATGGGTGGATCCTACTCATAATTTGGCTCTCTCGATGCTTTGGTATCTTATCTTTATGCATTTGGCTTGGGGAGTGTGGAGGGAATGTAACAACCATGTTTTTTCGTCAGTTGGAGGTCCCACCTTCTAAGTTGGCTTTCAAAATTTGTGAAGCCATTAAGGAAAATTTTCTCTCTGAATTTTCGGTGCTCCCTTCTCTGGGTCTTAAGGTCGTTGCCTCTAATTATGACTTGTTAGTGGGAAATAGGTGGAATTGTTCTTGTGATCTTTGGTGAAGAAGATTAAAGCTTCTAGGGAGAGGGTTCATTGGAAAGCTCCCTCTTGTGGATGGTTCAAAGTTAACTTTTACGATGCTTCAAAGGGGAATTTGGGACTTGCTGGTTTTTGGGGAGTGTTACATGATGAGAATGGTAGGTTTATCTCTATGGTGATGCTCCCTTTGGGAATCCAGAAAAAACCACTTTGTTGAGGCAACAACAACCTATCATGGTCTATTATTGGCTAAAGATTATGGGGTCTCTAAACTTTGGATCAAAGGGGATTCCCTTAACATTATAAAGTGTCTTCTAAAGAGTAACTTGCCATCATGGTCTATAGCCCATTTGATTAATGATTCATTATCTATCATTAACCCTTTTGATGAGGTGAGAATTACTCATGTGTTCAGGGAAGCTAATTTGTTGGCTGATGGTTTAGCTAATTTAGGAGTGGTGACTTGAATTAATTGGAATAATTATGATTCCTTGCCAGTTAATCTTCAGAAAATATCAAATTATGACAAGATGTCTTATTAAGGATGTAGTTAAGAAGGGAGAAAGGCTATTTTATTTCTTCCTAAGTTGGTTTTTTCACGATGAGTTAAGTGCATGCTCTTTTAATAATTGCTTTTTAGGGGTTCATGAGATTATGGACTGGGAGCTAAAGGATGGCAGTACTTGGTTTGGTAGGATCACACATTTTGTGGGTATCTTTTTCCTTGCATTTTGGTTAGTTCACTTTATTTTTCCTTTGCAAAAAATCAAGGAGCAGGTGGAGTGTTGTTTGTTGCATGCCACCATGGGAGGTGCTCACTGCAGAGTGGAGCCAAGCTCTTGTGAGGAGTTTAGCAGTAATAAAACTGTTTGGGAGCATCTTGAGAAGGGTGGTGTCTACCCCTATTTGTTGAAGCTTCATGGTCTGAACCTTGAAGTGACAAAGGCTTTTGTTAGTGGGTAGAACAACAGGGTTTTGCACTATAAGGGTGTGGAATTCAACATCAATGAGGAATTCATTACTGAGGTTACTGGTCTACTTTCTAGTGGAAGGAAATTTTACAAAGATAGGGTTGCGTCCAAGATGGCCTTAGCCAATTTCTTCAAAGGTGCTAAGAAGAAGAATCTTAAGTTTATTCAAAGTGATGGGTATGCACACAAATCTATTAAGTCGCTTTGGAGGGACATTGCTCTAGCAATTACGCAATTCTTCCCTCTAGAGGGAAGGTATTTTGTTATCTATGACTCACTTCATGTTATTGAATCACTTCCACCATAATTCTTTGGTTTCATTTCCTTTTTACCTCCTTCTTTCTATGGAAACAAGTATCGAGGATCATAGGAAGAACCCTAGGAAGGTTATTCTCCATGAAGGCCTTATGAATCTAATTTTTTAGCACATTAAGTTGAAGATGGTTCCTATTTCTCCTAAGACCCTGTATCGTGAAAAGGGTGGAAAAAACATAGGGTATGAAACTAGTGAGTTGGCTGAGGACTGGGAAGGGGATTCTAAGGAAGATGATTTTGATTATGAGGAACCATTAGAGGAGGAGAGTGAGTCTGTTGATGTTTTTGAGGATTTTGAATCCTGGTCCAAGGGTTATGAAATTGATATTGAAATGAAGGAAGTTGTGGTGCCTTCAGTGAAGAAGAATGTGAAGGGGAAGAAAAAATGCCCGAGGAAAGAGAAGCAGGTTGGAAATGTTTCTAGAGCTATGGAGAAATCCCTATTCCTAATATCAAACATGTTATGGGTGATGGATTTTTGAGTGAAGTATAGAAGTCCCCTATTCCTGATGTTAAACATGTCCTGGTTGATGGCCTTGATTGTATCGAGCATCCTATAGAGGATATTGGGCAAGAAAATGAGGGTATGGTGTGTTCCAAGGGGGCTGGCCCTAACTAGGCTAATTTAGATTCTCCTATTGGCATTGAGTAGGTTAAGGGGAGTGATGTGAAGGCGGAGCAACTTGAAATTCTGGTGGACCTAGCAAATATGCCTGATAAGCACTGTGTGAAAGTGGAGGTTATTGAAGTGGAGGATTCCCCTATTGAGGAGGATTTGGAGGATAAAGAAGGAGCCTAGGAGGATCTTGTTGAAAATGTTGGTTCTCATGCTGCACCTTTGGTCAATTGGGCTGAAATTAAAATGGAACTATTTTGTAGAATGGTGGAGGATGGAACTCACAATTTTATCTCACTTGTGAAGTGGCTTTTCTTTGAAGTGAAGGAGCTCAATGTCTATCTTAAAAAATGGCAAGATTTCTATGTTGCATTAGTGCATGGCAGCCAAAAGGAATGGTCAATTAAAGGTAAGATTGAGACTATGAATGTAATTCTTGATAGACTTGTTTTTGATGCTGATAGACTTGGTAAAAGTCATGAGGATAGGATAACCTCCCTGGAAATGGCTGTCCAAAAGACTTGTTGATGGTCAAGGTAACACAACAACATTAAAACATAATATTTCTACTTTATTTCTCTTGAAAAAGACAAATGATCTAAAACCACCTATCTTCCAAGGTCTCTGTAGTTGGTTCTCAACTATGTTATCATCATTCAATGGCTATGCAATTGTAATGTTCAAGGGGGCTGCTAGTAAAAGAGTACAAATTGAATAGTACAAACTAATATAATGTTTTGGGGGTGTAAATAAACAAAAAAAGATAGAACGAGGCTTAGGAAAACAACACATGAACACATATTTCATTTAATTTAGACATGTAAACTTCGTAATGAGCATTTTATTAACTAAATAAAACCATAGAATGACACAATCTATAGAATAATCCATACCATTACATTCATTCATAGTGCAAACTTAAAGCATACAACCATTCATCATCACTTTTTTTTATAAACCTTCTTTTCAAATAACAAAATATGACAAGATCATTACCAAAATTAATAGATGAACAAATATAGAGAAATATCATCCACAAATAATCTAAAGAAATAGTTTCAGATTCAGAATCTTCTATTGACTTTCATCAAGTAAGAAACATTTATGCACAATAAAGCTCACTAGCATAGGAATGACCATTGTTCATTAACATTATCATTAAACTGACAAACTTCTAAAATGAAACTAATTGCATTAAAGCTGTAAAAAAAAGTGTTTTTGAGTATCTTTGCATAAAAGGCTGTAAAAATAGTAAACTGTATCCAATCTCTCTTTCAGGTATCTAATCTAACTTCAATTATCTGACCTTTACAATGAGGAGAGAATTTTAAAATATAGAAAAATTTAGCATCAATTCCTCCTATCAAAAATTAAGATCCATAATCTGGGGCCCAGATCCACAATTATAGGGACGCCCATCTAACTCCAAGTGTTTGTCTCTACAAAAATTTCTGGAGTTGAAAGGTGTGCCATCTACTTCTTCAATCAAAATCTAAACTACAAGTCTCAACTCAGTCCTCTGCTAATCAGCACATGTTACATCTTGACTTACCAATCCTAATCCATAGTCATCTACTTGCTCAAAAACTACCATGAAAGTATTGTTGTCAAAAAGATAACTGAAACAATTTCTTCACTTGTCATCCTCGTGAGAGGCCCCATGATACTCATCATAATTGGAGAAAACTTGTTTCAGTGTATCATCATTAGGCCCATCGACCCAGTCAACTTTAAATTTTGAATCTTCAAATTTCTTCCCCATGGTAGCCATAATTTCTCTTAACTGAGCAATGTCTGTGACTGCCCACCGCTTGTCACATCTCATATCTAATAGCCTATCCAAGGGCGTCAGCTCAGTAGTATCTCCTTCCTCCATTATTCTATTAAGTCTTTCCTCCCAAGCATCTTTTATTTCCTCTAATGATTAAAGTCTATGATCTAGAGGTAAAGCTTTATCAATAATCTTTGAAATAATATCTTCAAAAAGTCATGCTTGTTCCCATATATCATGAATATCCTTAAGCATGGCTATTCTTTGTTCAAGTAGGTTTTGTGTTTTGAAAAAAAAAATGTTAATAGACTTTGAAATAAAATCAAGGCCTTCATCCATCAAAATCTGTGACTGGACCATTTCTTAATCAAAAAAATTTCCAATCACCCTCAATTTACCCAAAAATTGTCTGAGCTTCTCTTCTTCTTCCCACCATTCTCCGATAGATTCCTCTATTGTTTTAACCAGTTTAAGGCCCCTAACATAATGTTTAAAACCTTCATCCAAATTCTTGCCCATGTCATATTTAAAAGTATTAAACCAATTATCAAACCATGTGGCCTTCTTTTTCATTTCATTCAAACCATCCACCTCTTTTCTACTCATCAAGATAGGGACTTTTGATGGTGTAGGCTGCTCAGGAGTAGATGAAATTAATTCCTTTAGAAAATTCTTCATTTTTCCTACTTCTTCCTTAAGCTCATCTTTGGCCTGCTTATCCTTAATTAATCTTAACTTGGTGGTGGTGGCAACAATATCTATTAGATTTATTTGCTGATTTATAGTATTCTTTCCTAGATTAACAGTGCTTATCTGATAATCTTCAGGTTGCAATTCTCTTTCATCTTTTTCAACAATAGAGGTAGCAATTTTTGCTACTAGATCTCCTTCATCGGTCAACTTCGTTGAATGCACAACCTGAGGCTTTTTCCTTGACTTTACTTTATCTATTTCTACTCTCATCTCATCCCACGTTACTGGCTAAGCTTGTACTTGTTGCCTCTTTTCTAAATTCAATTTTAGCCAAGTGGGTCCAATTGGTTGAGTGGTTACTTATTGAACATTGGGAGGTGTCGATGGTGGGGGTGTAGAAGAAATTTTCCTAGTGGTTTGTTGAGAAGCAACCTTTTGTAGATCTTCGTGTTCCTTTTGTAACCGTTGCTGCTCCATTCTCTCATTCTAAGCTCTTATTTCTTCTATCTTTTTCATTTCTTCTTCTTTTCTCACAACCTCCTCCTCATATTTCAGCCTTTGCTTCTCTAACTCTTTAACTAGGAGCTCTTCTTCTATAACCTTTTCTTGTGCAACTTTTAATTCTCATTCGAGAGCTTCTTCTTCTTCTTTCTTCAATGCCTCAGTTACTTCCTTCTCTCGAGCTAACTCTTCAGTCTTTCTTTTCCATTCTTCTTCTTGAGTAGCCTGTTAAGTAACTAACCTCTAGGCACTTTCCATCAATTCTTCCTACTCTTTTTTAAATAACACATCATTTAGCCCCACTTCTACACTATACAAAATACTAGTTTCAAACTCGGTTTCCTCTTTTGTTGGTTCCTCTTCAACTTTCTTCAAATATTCTTCCCATTCGGGTCCCTCTCCTTCCTAGGACAGAGTTCTTTCATAATCTAAAGAAATATCTGCTATTTCAATCACAGGATATCTCTTCTCTTCAATAGTTACTACTCCTGAAGTTGATGGCATAGTAGGATCATTTTCCTCAGTTCGTGGAGGAACAATAGCATTTCCTTTTTTAGGAATTTCTTCACTAGGATGAACAACAATTAAGGGTGTGGTAGCAAAACTTGAAGTAACCCCAACAAAAACCACCTAATAAGTAACCTTTACTTTATGCAAAGCATCATCAATCTGTTGTAATGAAATATCCTCTTATATTGAGGCAAGCTCTTTTGTGGTTGTTTCCCCTACTATAACACCCTTCTTTAAAATTTTGTATTATTTAGTTTCTATAGAATAATTAGGTTCACTACTAGAACCTATTTTGTTTGAAACCCCAACTCTCGGCTACTTTAACTGGAGTTCAATCCATTTTAAACTCATGTTCACCACTCCCCGTGACACTTTCCTGATCTTAGTTTCTTCTTTTTCTACCCAATTAATGGGCTCCAAATTCTTTGTGGCCACTTTTTCCATATCATACCTAGGATCAAGTGTGAACCCATCATCTGTAGTGCCTTCAGGAATATCTATCTTAACATCGAAATCCCTCATATGGGGAATTATCAATCTCTCATACCCCCTTTTTCTTACTTCAAATTTATCCTGGAGGTTGGCCCAAAAATCCTCAAGGAATGGATAATGATGAGGAAATTGAGAAGGGTACAATGCATACATTTTTCTCTTAGGATCAATTTTTTTGTTGTAAGTGTGCTACTACAAATTTAAAACCTAAAATTCTTTTGTCATTGACTTAGCCATTACCGAAGAAGAACAAGAATAGAATCCTAGTTTCAAGGGAAAAGAATGAACAATAGTCTTATGTTGTGAGGAGAATATAGCATTTACCTCTGTAGCTTGTCTAGAAAACTCCATTAGAATCCACCTATCGCCACAAAATCTTGGAATTTTAAAGGGGTGACCATCAAAACCAAATAATCTAAAACAAGTAGTCCTGGGACATTGAATAAACCAATACCCCCATTCTCGAATGAACTCCATAGTATCATGTGACAATCTAAAACCAATGTCACCTGTGCGCTGATTTATAACAACATATAGAAAAGCATCATTGACTCTTTTAAAGTGCTTCTCTGAATCCTTGAGCTCAAGTTGGTCATAATTTTCCCAAGCCTTCTTTTGATCTAGACCATCATCCATTGACCCTTTAGTATTCAACCCAGGAAATCGTCCAATCCTTGCTACACATTACATGATATAAGAAGACATATAAAATGTCTTAGTTTGTGTTACTTTAAGAAGGTGGTCATGAATGTTATATGAGATGATTTTCCCCCAATCTAAGTATTGCTTTCCATCTAGAATCAATTGAATGAAAGGAAACATCCAGTTTCCAAAGACACGAGAATTTGGTTTGCCAAACACTCTGGCCAATAATGTGATAATATCCCCTATATCTTCAAAAAAATCTGACCTCTTGGGATTAGGTGGCACTTTCTTCACTGACTTCTTTTCTTTCTTCAGCCACCATTTGTTGATAAGTTGTTTGTTTCCTTCCACATCCTTTTCCCATACTTCAAGTGCTTTAGGCTCAGTCATAATCTTAAGATTGGGGTAAGGAGGATGGTTAAAAACATGTTTAATCATTACCAGGGTTAAATCAATGATTACATTACCCTGACCATCAATGCATTGCCTCTAAGTAGGATTGTATGTTTTTGCAGCAGGTAGAATAAACTCAGGACACTATACAACAATAGGAAAACTAGCTACATGAGCTAGCCCTAACTCTAAAATTCTCCAAATCCTCTAAAAATGTATTTGTGTGAAACTGCTCCAAATCCATATGTCCACTAATGTGTCAGTACTGTTCATGACCTTAGAGTCAAACTTAGATGGAACTAGGCTCCCCTGGAACTTATACTTTATAGTGAGAGGTACTTGTTATAGTTTTAATATCTTATCTCGTGCTCTCTTTGATGGTCCTTTAGATGTTCCCTCAATAGGTACTTCCTCAATAGGTACTTCCCCTTCGGATTCAGACATTTTTTAGTTATCTTGCAATTTTTTGTTATTAGGCAAAAGGGAAAGATATACAAGGAGTAATTTAAACACAAGCATTCATATGACATCAACATCAATTCAAGCTAAAATCCAATTCAACAAGTTTTTTCATTATCTTTAGGTTTCGGGTTCAAAACAAAACCAAGAATTTAACCATTTTAAGCATAAACTAAATTCTATTGGGAGTCGGCATCAGGTCATGACTAGGTACCATACCTATGTTAACAAAGAAGTTCAGTGCAATTCCATAGTACAATCTCACAGTGTTCAAGAGTTGGGATTGGGTTTGGTTCTTGGCCAAGCACCTACATGTATGATGGTAAACAAGTTGAGTATCAATCCACGGTTTGATCCTGCAATGTGGTCGGTAGTCGAGATTAAGTCATGACTAGGTAGTGGTAGTTAGCAAACATAATTGATGAAGGGGATCTTGTAGAGTTTTTATCTTGATGTTTGAATCAGAGGTCAAGATTAGGTTGTAATTTGAAACCAAACCCATCATAATGGACAAGTGTTAGTAGCTTCCTAAGTTTTGATCCCGATAGGATATTAGGAATCAGGGTCAGGACTCCGTCATGAACTAGACCTTAAATAAGTATATTGTGAACAGGTCAACTCTGAGTTTTGATCTCGATAGGATATTGAGAGTTGACATCGGAGTGCCACCAAGTCAATGTATTTATTGATTAGCTAATGATTTAGTGTCGAACCAACTTTTGATCTCGATGGCGACACGGGGATTGAAAGCAAGACTTGGAATAGCACTTAGTCAAAAATTTATATCAAGCTCATAGTGTCATTTCGTCCCTCAATCCCAATGTAATGTGGGGATCAAACAAGTGGAAGAACCGAGACCAAGTAGTGGAAAAAAAAAAGATCTAAGTGGAGCTTCGATTCTCGACCCCAAAATACATGCGGGAATCAGGGAGTCACAAGGCAATGGTAACAAAGGCGACAATAACTATAACAATATCTTAGAACGTGCCTTTGGGACTAGGTTACATGTTAGGATCAAGAACCTTTGATTTTAAATGGTTGAAAATTCAAATTTTTCATTTCAAACCACTCTGACCTAAACTTAGAGAAAAACCCTAGAAAACTAGGGCATAGCGAGACAGACAATCTTACGAACCAAAAGCACAACAAAAAAAATGCGAGAAAAACAAAACAATCACACAAGAAACCTAAAAGGATTTAAGAGCAAAGGAAAATGCACCAAATCTTGTGACAAAAAACACAGATGATGAGACAAAGCAAGCAAGAAAAGAAAAAATGAAAAACAAGAACAAACACGCAAAACACGAGAAAGCAAAATGGAAGCAAGAACAAAGACAAAGACAAGAACCAAAAGCAAGAACACCTACCTTGAAACACAACAAAGAATTTTGGAAGAACGTCCACAAATCATAACAAATTCCTCAAACCCTAGCTTGGCATCACTCTCATTCTCTTCTCCAAACTCTTGAAAGTAGAATGGATGAAAATTGAGGAGCGGTGAGATAAAAACTTGTTCACGCATGCAAATGATTATGACATTAATTGTGGGTTGGTTAGGCCTCAGGATCGAGGCAGATGTCATAAATACAAGGTTTCAAGAATGAAGACAAGTGAAAGTTGGGATCAGGGTATGGACCAAGAATGAGGTTTCAAAGAGTGCAAAGCTCAGTCGACGGCCCACAATTTGAAACCTAACGAACAGAAAAAACAAAGTAGGAATCAAAATTGGGTAGAGAGGTGAACCTAGAACTTCAAAAAGTTCAAAGTGCAAGTCATAGTCTAAAGTTCAATCCTAAGGAAAACAAAGAAAGTGGGAACTGGGATTGAGACTCAATATGAAACCAAAACTTTCAAAACATGCAATGTTCAAGTCATGGTCCGAAGTTTGATCCCAAAGCAAACAAAGAAAGACACAAAAGGAGTCGAACGTCAAGATTGGGTCAGAAATGAGAACAAGAACTTTGAAAAGTTATTGGTCTCAATTTCGGTCTAAAATCCAACTCCGACACAAGCAAAACGCACAAGGAAACAAGCAGAGGTTAGGATCGGGTCAAAATCAAGAACTTACACCCTAAAGGGTGCAAAGTAATGGTTTTGATCTGAAACACGACTCTGAAACACAGAGAAAAAGACAAGACAAAGCGCAGGACCGGGACCGAGACATGCACAAAAAATTTTACTTCGTAAAGCAACAAGTATCAGTGTCGATACGTGACCCGAACCTGAAGGAACAAAGAAAAGACACAAGGAAAAAGATGGGGTTGGGATTAGGACACGAACAAGGACTTGAACCTTTGAAAAGTAACAAGTGTAATTTCCTTCCCAAAACCCAAACCCGAAAAGCAAAGAAACAAAGACTTAGGAGAAAGAGAACAACTCCTAAGACCCAAACAAGAACACCAAGGACAAAACAAAAGAGGGGGGGCCCATTTTGACCAAAAAAAAATGGGGTGGTTATGCAAGGCATAATAATTGGCGACTCGGCTGGGAAAATGATTTACCCATTTTCAAGTATCTGAAGAATTCAGTCACCCAGAACCTCAGGTTCATGAATGTTTCAACTCAAGTATGATTAGTCATGACAAACAAGGTTGAGTTAGAATCTCAAACATAAATCAATAATAACAACTTTGAATCTAAATGTGTGTATATATGGTGCATCTCTTTTCCTAAAGGCTCTTCCTACCCTTAAACAACTGTATTTAAGATTCAAGCTATGTGAGTTGAGCCCTTTTAACTATCATACAATGATATCCTGGGCATTGCTCCACTGCCAGCCAAACATGTATAGCCCTGATGGAGATGCCTCTAGTTCTCTTAAAGAATTAATCTACTGCCAACCAGGCATCCATATCCCCAGTAGAGATACTTGAATTACCCTTCTCATATTGAGTTTGGCATGATTTAATGCTTCTCTTTTCCTTTCTTTTGTATAGGATTTACCTGAAGAAATTATTTTCTTATATTTTCTCAATACTTAGATTTAACAACTTGAAATTCAGGTTGAGAACTACAATGGACCTCATGATAGTGTTAGGACTCAGATTTTTCACCTAAATCAAGAATACAGTCACCCTAAGAGAAATAGGCCTTTATGTAAACAGATGTTTCTATCTAGTTTGTGGCAGATTCAGCCGTGGTTTATGAGATCACATACAATGTACCTATATGTTCTTAACCTTTTAGACTATTATTAAAAATGAACACAAGACACAGGTCTTGAAACAAATAATTTCAATAGACATACCTAAAAATACCTAAACCAATTTCTCTCCTAGTACCTTTAGTATACTTTGAATAATTACCCCTTCACTATGAAATGGAGAAAATGAGGGTTCCCCAGAAACAAAAAGAAAAGAAACACAAACAACAACAACAACAACAAAAATAAACAAACAAACAAACAAACCAGGAGCAAGAAAACAAATAATTACATTTATACAATTAAGAAGACTATTAGACCCTCATGGGCCAAAATAATGTTTGATAAACTACCCATTGACAGGAAATGGGACAAGTTCTCCTGTTAAAGTACTTAACCAGAAGGCATTCTCACTAAGGATTTCGGCAATTTGATATGGACCCAACCAAAGTTAGTCAAACTTTTGGTGATCACCTTTCCTTTCCCTAGCTTTGTCCCATAGTAGCACAAGGTCTAATATTCTAAAGGCTTTAATTTTAGCTATTTTTTCAAACCAGCATTTGAAAACAACCTGATGTTTGGAAAACTGCTAGAGAGCAACATCACTTTGTTCTTCTAGACTGAGTAAACTAGTCAGTCAGACCTCTATCCTATCATCATTAGAGTAAAAATCTTGCATGAACCAAAGAATGGGTATCTATAGATGAATATGGAAGACTAGGTCTTGTCCATAGACTAACTTAAATGGTGAGTTTCCTAAGGCGGCTTTGATTCTAGTTCTATCTACCCATAAGGAAAATCTCAGCTATGTATGCCAATCCCTAGGATTACTCTCTAGTAACTTCTTAATTACCTCCAACATATTTTTATTAGTAGATTCTTCTATGCCATTACCCTATGGATAGTAATTAGAAGAGTACTTCAACACAATTTTATGCTCATATGCCCACTGAATAAATTTTGCAGAAGGAAAAGCAAGGCGAATAGTACTTCAAACCTGGTAATGATATATTTGTTTAGGAACTTGGTGACAACTTCAATGGTGTTGTTCTTACAAGGATGAAATTCATTCTAGTGGGTACAATAATCTATTGCCATCAAAATATACCTATGACTTGCAAATGAATTCAAATTAATCACCCAGACAAAATCTAATTCACATTGGGAAAATGGTCTTACCTTGTATACCGGTTGTAGGGGCATCGCTAGATTGTGTTCCCTGGATGCAGAAGTCTGATAGGTATGACATGTCCTAACATGTTGGTGAGCATCACATAACACATGGGGCCAACAATAGACTAATCTTAGAATTTTTTGTGCCATGGAATCAATAGAACTGTGCCCAATACCATGTCTGCCATGAAATTCAGCAATGGCCTATTTTGCTTGCTACTGGTCAAGGCAGCGTAAATAGACACCTTCAAAATTTCTTTTGTACAAAGCTCTCCCTTTGAGAATATAATGAAAACTCTTTAGTCTCAATGCTCTCCTCTAAGTGGTATTCATTCCATCTATACATTTGTTATTTAGCAGCATGAAGATCAAATCTGTATACCAAGGATCACCCGTGAATGATTATATAGTGCATCGTTGGCAAGTAATCTTGGTATCAACATCTACCATAGCTTTAGATAAGCCTTGTCCTTGGACCAGCTTCCTTAGGTGGATTTTTGTTGGTAACACAAGGGAAAAAAACTGAGATGGAGGGTGAATCAATTGTCATAGAAATTATACTTATTAAACTTAATCTAATATATGATAAATAAACATGAAAGCATAAACAATCACCACATAAAAAAAAACACATAACACCAAGATTTTTTACGTGGAAAACCTATTAGGGGAAAAACCACGGTGGAGGTTAATCCACAAGATTATACTCTATTAAAAGTATAAAAGTATTATAAATGGGGAATGCACATGCATTTAGGCACACTACTTAGAGCTCACTGCTCAAATACAAAAGACTTATTGCCCAAAGGAAGACTCATTGTCTTACAGTCACATTCGAATTACATCCAAAATATTTTCAACTTAGAAAATAACATCTAATTATAGTTCTGGTTAAACACATAAACGCTTTCTTTTTCTCACTCTTCTTCACACTTGACTTCTTCCTTTGAAAGATTAGAACATTATTTGCACATATCACTCAGCATACATCACACACCACTTCCTAAAAATGGTATAAACAATCAATCATATATATCCGCAACTAAGGATAACATCAACTACATGTCTGCCCAACAAAATATAAAATGTGTACAAACTGTCAGCCCAAATTAATAAACAATTATCAATATGCACCAAATAATGTCATCCAAAACATAGTAAGGACCCAAAACAACATGTCTTGAACATGAAACACCTTAAAAAAATATGCCTTGAATATTCGCAACACGCTACAATCACCCTATCGACCATGATCATGAAAAACATGAACTCACAAAAGAAAATCACCAATCACGAACATAATGATCAATGTGGACCAACAACACAAATAGAGCATGATCTAGAAACATCCACAAGCATCATGAATCACCATAGAAGCATTCACAACAATTCAAATTACTATAATCACATCATCTTCTTGAAAGAACACCAACTAAAGCAATAGAACAAATGTCAGAACACAGATGCTCATAACTCAATCAAATCTTCATGTGAACCTCTAAAACTTCATGTGAATAAACTAGATGTACTTGTCAACAAACCCTTTGATCCACAATCTCTTATCATCAATATACTCAGCTAGCCACCATGCTAAACTTCATTAGACCACTGACAATCTACAACTTATTTTATTACATTTTTCCTCAATATCCTCGACATATACAGCCTTAAAGACATCAATGCAAAAAGTGTTGACATCAATGACAACCACATATCAGCAATATCCAACAATTTCAAGGTCAAATTTGAGTAGAACCGCCATCCACTTTCCTCATCTTTCTCCCAGCTCACACTGCATAAGAAGAGACTTCAAAGTAGGGTTAGGAACTATGGCAGTGATCTAACTATGGAGGATATAATGTCTGAATTTCTTAATTGTTCGTACCAAAATGAAGGCCTATTTTTCCAAGAATGGATATCTAATTTTAGCATTCTTAAATGAAGAACTCATAAAAGAAATCGGCTTTTCATCCCCTTCGCCTTTCTACTATGTTAGGACAGTAGCACATGAATGATCAAATGCAAAAGAAAAAATATAAAAAGGATTTAGATAATTGGGACTAGTTAGAACTAGTGCCTCTAAAATAGAATATTTGATCTATGAGAAGGTAGACTTAGCCTCGTTGCTCCATTCAATCTTTGAATCCTTCTTCACCATTTCATTAAGGGGTTTAACGATCCCCGCAAACCCAATTATGAATTTCCTTACAAAATTTATCTTTCCAAAGAAAGACCTCATCTCCTTTTTTCTACCAGGCATGGTCAATTTCAAAATGGATTCCACTCTATCTGGGTCAATTGAAATCCCCCTTTCTGATATTATGTGGCCCAGTAATTTCTCTTCTGAAACTCCAAACACACACTTCTTTGGATTAAGGGATATGCCATAACTTATGCATTTTCCAAGGACTTTTAACAAATCTGCAACATGGTCTTCTCTATTCTTGAAAAATGCAGTTAGATCATCCGTATATATGATAATACACTTACCTACCAAATCCTTAAATGCCACATCCATTGTGTGTTGAAAGGTGGCTCGAACATTAATAAAACTGAATGGTATCCTCTGGTAGGAAAATGTCCCCCACTTGGTAGTGAAGGCAGTCTTCATCCTATCCTCGTAGTTAACCAAGACCTGATTGTACCTTGAATATCCATCTAGGAGCGACATCATATCTGATCCATTAACTATCTGCAACACCTCATCAAGAGAAGGAAGAGGGTAATTATCCTTCTTTGAAGCTTTGTTGTGGTTTTTAAAATTGACATATAATCTAATTTCCCCACTCTTTTTACGAACAAGGACCAGATTAGCAACCCAGGTGGAATGCCTTATTAGAAAAATTATTCTTGTCGACAACAATTTTTGTACCTCTTACAGAATTAAGGGCTCAATTAGGGAATTCACAAGGTGTTGCTTTTGATGGAAGGGCTTCACTTTAGGTTTCAAGGGGATAGTATGCGTTATTACTGAAGTATTGAAGGATTTCAAATCTTTGTACCCCCAAGCAATCACTTCGATATCTACTTCCAGTACTTTCAGGATTTTATCTCGAATGTGTTTCGAGCAAGTTTTGCCAATAAATACATTTTTCTCAGGGCCTGAATTTTCCAAGTTGATTGACTCGTACTTGCCTCCATCACTATCTATAGGTAGCCTTTCATGGGCTCATGGATCAGAATTGAAGATCATTTCTAGTTCTACCATTCCCTTGGGAATGTTGTTGGTTTTCAGGTTAATTATTCCCTCTATGTGACAATTTTTGGAATCCTAATCTCCCTGATCTCTATCTAATTCATCGATAATTTTCCCCTCAAAGACATCTGAACTTTCCAAGAAGGAAAGTATATGTTGATCGTCATCAAAGACCTAAAAATTTTGGACGTTGTCTAGGATAGTTGGGATTGAGACTAACTCCACTGAGAATATCTTCAACTTAGAATCCTGCATGGGTTCCAAGATACTAGCAACAACAAGTGCATCTACAATCTATTTATCTTCTTTGGGAATTAATTTTATTCCAAAAGCATCGAAGTATTCTATAAAATTCTATATCCTATTCCTATATGCAGCCAACCTCTTGTTATGGCATGTGTATTGGCTGCGAACCTTCTTGACAATCACCTCATAATATCCCATGACTGTTAGAGTTGTAACCTTCTTCTGATGTGCAAACATCAATCCCCTAGAAAGCACTTCGTACTTCACAACATTATTATTAAAATTGAACTACAACCTGTAAGAAGCAAAGTATGTTTTCCCTTTCGGGTTTTTTAGTTCAACTCCAGCCCCACTCCCTGTTTTGGACTTGGAACAGTCAAATTTGAGGATCCACAATTGATCTTGGGTTGGGATTTCTTTCTTAGGGTGAGCTATAGGTGATTTCTTGCAAGAAATAGGTGGCGGCTTGGACTGGTTCAAGATATCTAGATCTAGGGATTGTTATGAATGATGATCATCATAAATTTCACTTAGATTTAAAACATGTGCAGAAACTACTTCTTATACCTCATCTTGAGTAATTTGGCAGTTAGTTATCCTTTTGAGAAACCCCTTTGGCATTGGAAGGTTACCAAGGGTGGGTGTGTTAGACAATTTCCAAGATTCCTCAATCTCATTTTGCAAATCAAAAAATAGGATCTGAGTGCGTCTGGTTTGGGGGAAGACTTCTTCTTGGATAGTATTGGTCCTTGTCAAAATAGTGGAGTCTCTAGCCTCAAATGGAAACCGATTCAAAGATATTTCAGGATGGTGTTCACAGGTCTCTCCTGACTAAAAAACATGGTTCAAAATGTCTATACAAGGTTGACACATCAGCTCAAAATGACTCTAGTAATGGACCTTGCACTAGTTTGAGAGTAAAAAACTCCATAAATCAACCTCCTCTCCCAAAACCAGCCTATCTTGTTGCAATTTTATGATTAAAACTTGTTGGTTGACAGTGGTCATAGGGTCACTATGCTCTAAAGGATGTAGGCTATCAGTATTAAACATTGAAAAGGTCATGATTTCTTCCCTCCTATACACCTCTATCTCAGTTTCAAAGAAGGATACTTCGTTAGGACAATCATACTCTGTAATCATATGTTTTAGACGGGGCTCACTTTCAATACTAATATGAGTTGCTACCCCTTTCCAAGGCAGCCACATGTGTGAGAAATCCAAGGATAGATAACCTCCAATGCTTTTCATCAAGTTCCAACGTAAGAGCATGGTGTATGTCTCAAGGATATCAACCACTTGAATATCCATATAGATTTGGATCCGTGGGTCTGATCCAATCTACGCATGTACATTTTTTAGTTCCCCTCCCACATTAACCTTAGTTTTGTCTAACTGTATTACTTTCTTATGAGTCTGAACTAGACTTAAACCTAACTTTTTGCAAATAAATAAAGGCATAATGTTACCTGAGGCTTCGGAATCCAAGAGGAAATTATGTAGATTCTTTTCAAATATTCTCTAGCTTAAAAGGAATTGGGGGTCCCTACTTACCCTTGTACAGGACCACATTCATGTCAGTAGTTGGAGTCACCTTATTCTTTCCTTTCGATCGATCTTCCTCTTCCAAAGGTCTCAACACGATGTCACATTGGGTGGGGCACCACTTCAGGATGTCAAAGAATGATAGAGAGGTCTTTTATTTCTGCATTTTTGAAATGAAATCGAATTCCATGTCATTATTCATTTGATATTTAGGAATAAAAGCAGAGTTACCTTTGTTTTGAAATTCAGGTAGGCCTTTAGGTGGAACGAATTGTTTTCAGCCTTCTGGTTAGGGGGAACCATGGTGTTAGGAGAGGCAGATGTGGTGAACAACCCCTTATTCTAATTTCTTAGAAAATGACCTCCTTTGGTTTAGAAGGCTTGAGCATCATAGATATCCTCTTCTAGTTTGTTTTCCTATTTCCTAGGGAAAGGAGATTCCTCCTCATAGACCTCATAAGTCATGGTTGTATCCATAGATCCACCACTTTTTTTGGGAGCACCCTACAGTGGGGCATCAACTTGTGCAATCTCAACCACTTTTTCCATTTCTGGATAGTTGACTTCAGAATGCATTGCTATGTCATGCAGCCTACACCAGTTAGTCATGAAGTTCAGATCTACAACATCTGTGGTATGTGGCTTATCCTCACTAGCTTGATGATTGTGAGGAACTCCCCCATTTTTTGGCCCAATGTTACACTACCTGTTGCTTTTATTAGGCCTCTGGTTGTATCCACTATTCCAGTTCTGATAGTTTTGGTTGGGGAAATTTTAGCCCTAAGAACTTCTCTGATTTTAGTTGGTATTTTGATTGGAGTAATTATTTTGGTTGGAATACCATCCCTAATTCTGGTAATTTTGATTTTGATTTTGGGGGGGTTAAACTTGAGTTGTGCCATCTCATTGGTCACCTACAATAAATTTTTCTTTATATTTTATAACTCTATTGTCAAATGAGCGGTACACTCACTTTCTATAGTAGTTATAGCTAACAAGTGTGTCATGGGGTTAGACCCTCCAACATGATTATGAGAATTTTGAGTTTACTAGGGAGAATCTAGAATCCCACTATTAAAGAATGGGTGTGGAGGTGGAGTTTGTAAATCAGCTGAAGGTCCACATGTAGAGTGGGACATCCCTAAGACTATATCGAATATATTGATTGGATTAGGCATCTGATATCCTAAGGAAAACAATCACCCAAACTCCCTACTTGTGAACTTATCTATTGTTGCAATTTAATGGCCAGGTGATACACCTTAGATAGAGAATCAATAACTAATGCAAGGTAGGTTCTTTGCATAAATAAGTTGATTAGTGGGTCTATGGCCTTTAAGTATGCTTGGATGGAGATATTCTTAGCCACCAAGTACGAGTCTTGTAAGCACCTATACATCCTCTGGAATCGTGTATTAAACAAAGACAATGGTTCATGTGGTTCCTTCCTGATTGTAGCAAATTGGTGGTATAAGATGGAAAGGTCAACATAGACCCAGAATTGGTTAATAAAAGCATCTTCCAAATTTTTCCAACTCAAGATGGATCTGGTAGGCAGGTTCAGATACCAATTGTAGGCCATATCCCCTAATGAGTAGGGGAACAATCTACATGCAACGTCATGGTGAGCAATTTGAGCCTGAGTACAGGAATCTCTAAATGCCTCTATGTGCTCTTCAGCACTCCATGACTCTCCCTGAGCATACCTGGGAAAATATTTCTCTGGATTCTTAGGAATTTTGTGTATGCCACCAAGAATAGTTCCCAATGGCGAAGGATTATTCACAAAGAATGCCATGGGTGGCGGTGGATTTGGTTGTGCCAGCTGTGGGATTAATGGAAATTTGGGTGGAGTGAGTGGTGGTGTTAACGGTGGCGGGATCAAAACCCTATGGGCCCTGGTTCTAATTGAGGTTTGGATTTTGACTAATGGTTTTGGATTTGTAGTAAATCTGAGAACTCTTTCAAACCTATCTAGTGAAAAGGACCCAATTTGCTCTAGTTTTTTCTTTTGGGCCCTCCTTCTAGCACCAATTTTGTTGATGGTAAAGGTAACACAACAACATTAAAACAAAATATTTATACTCTATTTCTCCTGAAAAAGACAAATGATCCAAAACCACCTATCTTCCAAAGTCTCTATAGTTGGTTCTCAACTATGTTGTCATCATTCAGTGGCCTATGCTACTGTAATGTTCAAGGGGCCTGCTGGTAAAAGAGTACAAATTGAATAGTATGAACTAATCTAATGTTTGGGGGTTGTAAATAAATGGTAAAAGATAGAACAGGGCTTAGGACAGCAACACATGAACACGAATCTCTTTTAATTCAAACATGTAAACTTCGTAATGAGCATTTCTTAACTAACTAAAACCATAGAATAACACAATCTATAGAATACTCCATACCATTGCATTCATTTATAGTGCAAATTTAAAGCATACAACCATTCATCATCACTTTTTTAAAACCTTCTTTTCAAATAACAAAATATCACAAGCTCATTACCAAAATTAATAGATCAACATATATAGAGAAATATCATCCATAGATAATCCAACGAAATGGTTTTAGATTCATAATCTTCTATTAACTTTCATCAAGTAAGAAACATTTATACACAACAAAGCTCATTGGCATATGAATGACCATTGTTCATTAACATTATCATTAAACTCGCAAACTTCTGAAATGAGACTAATTGCATTAAAGCTATATAAAAAGTGTTTTGAGTATCTTTCCATAAAAAACTATAAAAATAGTAAATTGTATCCAATCTCTCTTTCAGGTAGCTAATCTGGCTTCAATTATCCAACCTTTATAATGAAGGGATAATTTTAAAATATAGACAAATTTAGCATCAATTCCTCCTATCAAAAATTAAGATCCATAGTCTAGGGCCCATATCCACAATTATAGGGATGCCCAGTTAACTCCAAGTGTTTGTCTCTCCAAAAATTGTTGGAGCTGAAAAGGTGTGCCATCTGCTTCTTCAATCAATTTCCAAACTGCAATTCTCAACTCAATCCTCTACTAATCACCACATGTTACATCTTGAATTACCAATCCTAATCCATAGTTGTCTACTTGCTCAAAAACTGTGTTGAAAGTACTGCTGCCAAAAAGATAGCTGAAACAAATTCTTCACTTGTCATCCTCATGAGAGGCCCACAATACTCATCATAATTGGAGAAAACTTTTTTCAGCATATCATCATCGGGCCCATTGACCCAGTTAGCTTTAAATTTTGAATCTTGAAATTTCTTCCCCATGGTAGCAACAATTTCTCTGAACTGAGCAATGTTCGTGACTGCCCACCGCATGTCACATCTCAGTAGTATCTCCTTCCTTCATTATTCTATCAAGTCTTTCCTCCCAAGCATCTTTTATTTCCCCTAATGATCCAAGTCTCTGATTTGGAAGTAAATCTTTATCAATAAGCTTTGAAATAATATCTTAAAAAATGCTTGCTTGTTCCCATTTATCATGAATACCCTTAAGCATGGCTATTCTTTGTTCAAGAAGGTTTTTTGTTTTTAAAATAGATATGTTAATAGACTTTGCAATAAAATCAAGGCTTTCATCCCCCAAAATCTATGACTGGACCAATTCTTCATAAAAAAAAAATTCAATCACCCTCAATTTACCCAAATACTTCTTGAGCTTCTCTTCTTCCCACCATTCTCTTATAGATTCCTCTATTTTTTTAACTAGTTTAAGGCCCCTAACATAATTTTTAAAACCTTCATCCAAATTCTCACCCATGTAAGATTTAAAACTATTAAACCAGTTATCAAACCATGTGGCCTTCTTTTTCATTTCATTCAAACACTACTGGATTTGACACCATTTTCTGATGGGCGTTCATTGGTTGTTTGACAAATCTTTGTCAGAAGAGTGACGCAATGGCGAAAATATTTTTGTCACTATTTTTTCATCGCAAGGCCAACAACAAATTAAACGTCGAAATAACGGCGAAGAATCGTTTGTCGATGGCATCGTGAAATACCTCGGGATTTCGTCGGAATATGGACGAAAACTTTGTTTATCCATCGACGAATTACACCAAAATTTCATCGCCGGTTCGACGAAATGGGAAAGTAGTAGCGTCGAAACAACAGAAGACGTTCATCAAAATTGCGACGAAATACTCAGGTAGTAGTGTCGAAAGAACACCAAGAGTTCGTCGAAAGTGCGACGAAATTAGCAAGGAGTAGCGCCGGAAGAACACCAAAAGCTCGTCGAAAGTGCGAAAAAATTAGCGAGGAGTAGCATCGGAAGAATGTCAAAAGTGTGTCGAAAGTGTGACACAATTAGAAAGGAGTAGCGCGGGGAGAACGCTAAAAGTTCATTGAAAGTGCAACGAAATTAGCAAGGAGTAGCGCCGGAAGAACACCAAAAGTTCATCGAAAGTGCGACGAAATGGGTAGGGAGTTACGACGAAATCGTCGTCATAGCTATAGCAACTTCGTCGAGCCTTTCTATTGATTCGTTGGTTAGTGTCGTCGAAATTGTGATGAAGAAGCAAAATTTAAAAAAAATAATAATAATCGTGGAAATGTACCATTGCGGAGACTGACGACTGATCATACATACAAACTGCATATTGGTTTGATGCTTCAAACGATGCATTTCTTATATTGAAAAGTGCATTAACTTATTGAGCTTCTCTTTGTTTTGAGTATAGTTTAATATTCTCTACTTAACAAGGCCAACCAAGTGACGGTGGAAGCTCATTTGGCCCCTCTGCCCCATCACATCAGTCTCAATTCCCCATACCCAATCATATAACATTAATCATTGATTCATCAATAACATATAACATTCATTCATTCATCCATTAATAACATATAACATTCATTAATTAACATATTCACATTCATTCATTAACATATAACATTCATTCATTCATCCATTAATAACATATATTCATTAATTAACATATTCACATTCATACATTAACATATAATATTCATTCTTTCAGTTTTTACATATTATCAAAAATATGGTTGTCATGATATGATTACAATCACTTTTTTTTTGTTTCTTTTTCAAAGCTACATAAAGCTGAAGTGGAGTATCATTTTCTAAATCAATATCTATCCCCCCTTTAGTTCTTCTACCCTCTGCTTGTGATCTTAATGTACGCGTAATCGTCTGCTCATGAGGTGGACGCTGCTTCAAGGGGGAATCTGCTGCAATAAGAAAGAAATTTTAAACTGATATGTTTTATTATTATTGTTACAATTATTTGATTAATTAAAAAAACATTAGAGTGGTTCTCTTTACCTGATGGGTCCACATCATGTTCCTGAACTTTTGTTATAGACTCATGCTCAACATGTTGAACACCCTCTAAATCCTGATCTGCAATTGAAACATGAAAGGTTACATTAATTAATACACCAATTGAAATTAAATATGTTTAAGAGAACATGAGGGTGGTCCTCTTTACTGGATGGGGCCACATCATGTTCTTGATCTTCTCTAGCCTGATCATGCTCAACACGTTGATCACGGTCTACATGCTCTAAAGTTGAAACACGAAAGGTTACATTAATTAATACACCAATTGAAATTAAATATGTTTAAGAGAACATGAGGGTGGTCCTCTTTACTGAATGGGGCCACATCATGTTCCTGGTCTTCTCTAGCCTAATCATGCTCAACACGTTGATCGCGGTCTACATGCTCTAAAGTTGAAACATGAAAGGTTACATTAATTAATACACTAATTGCAATTAAATATGTTTAAAAGAACTTTAGAGTGGTACTCTTTACCTGATGGGGCCACATCATATTCCTGATCTTCTCTAGCCTGATCATGCTCAACATGTTGATCACGCTCTACATGCTCTAAAGTACCGAGATGCACACCATGACCTTCATGCATTACGCTCCCACCCTCACAAGCTGCATTCCAATGTCAAGTGCGGTATATATTATCATTGCTTGAATGTTTAAAACAAATGGGCATGTAATTGCTTTTATGGTGGAAATTAATATTGAATAGATTGCACAGAGTATTCCAATTTTAAATAAACTTTATTGAGTTTATTTACTGGC
>VDFB02351285.1:0-22238 GCA_007258455.2 Sequoia sempervirens
CAACCAAAAGAAATCATATTGTGAAAGATAAGGCATGTGGATTTGATTCTATAGAGATCATTCATGCTTCAATCATCATCATGATAAATTTTGTATACCAAAGTTTCTCTTTTGGGGTCCATGAATATATGGAATGGTGAGAAAACCCTTCACTATTGATTAATAATATCTCTAAACTTTAATGGTGTGTCGATTCTTATGTAAAAAAAAAAGAAATCACCCAAAAATATGTTGAAATAGTGGCATAGAGATGGCATGGAAATAATAGAGCTCTACAATATCAACCAATGTAATTAATTAGGGTACAATCAAAGCATCATTATCCTTTGGATCCATCACAACTACATAAAAAATAATTTATGGGAATCATTGAATATAATCTAATATTTTCATGGAAAAATAAGGTCATTAATGAATCTCTAATTCATCCAAGAGGGAAGGTTGGTTTTGTAGCAAAAAATGGTAGGAATTTTACATAATCAATGGTCAAAGGAAATTTATACATGTGAAGATCAAAGTGTTTAGGAATTGGGGAATCGAGGAAGAGCATAAAATCATGCTAGAAGAGATGACGAAAGGAGGGAAAGGTGATAAAGGAATCCCGACAAAGGAAAGAACTTTGTGATGTCAAGATTGGGAGATTGAGAATATCTACCTAATAGATACTGACACAAGGTTTGACCAAATTTTTCACTCCAATAAGTCTTATAGAGAAAATTAGTGACATTTTAGAGTTTTGGCGTTGAATGAAAAGGTGTTCTTGAATAAGGAATGGTAGAAAGCCCAAACTTGAAATAATTAGATATTTTTTGTGGTGCAATGGTGTTATGCTTTTAATATTTCAGATAGAGATGCTCGTATGACATCTAGGTTCTGGAAAACATTGTTTTCCTCACTTGGAACTCAATTGAGCATATTTTGTATATCATCTAGAGACGAATGGACAAACTGAAAGGGTGAACCAAGTGCTAGATGACCTAATGAGAATGTATTGCAATGGATTGACAATACAAGTGGGATTGGTGGAGTTTACATATAACAATTTATAGCATTCTATGATTAAGATGGCTCCTTTTGTTGTATGGTTGAAATTTCAAACTCCTATAAGTTGGGATAAGCTTGAGGATAGGATAAGTCTTGGACCAGAGATGCTATCAAAAATGGAAGAACAAGTTGGAATTATCAAGCAAAGGCTAGCAGAAACCAATGATAGTAAGAAAAGCTATGTAGATTCTAAGCGGGTACCCAGAAAATTTGCAGTAGGGGAAAAAGTGTTGTTGAGAGTAAAACCTTATAAGAGTTCCATCAAGTTTGGAAAGTTATCCAAACTAGCTTGCACTATGTATGTCCATTTGAGGTTCTTGAGGAAGTAAACCATGTTGCTTACTGAATTGTGTTGCCACCAGCTCTTTCCTAGATGCATAATGTCTTTCATGTCTCATACCTAAAGAAGTATATACCAGGTGATAATCATGTCATTGATTGGAATGCTTTATAGGTACAGGACCCAGGAGTGGTAACAATCAAACATGTCAAGGTGCTCAGAATGCGTAAGCTTCGCTTATGTAACAGATAGGTTTTGCAATGCAAAGTCCAATGGGACCAGTATGCACAAGATTTTGCCACTTGGGAAGACTATGCTGAGATAGAGCAAAAGTTTCCACATGTTTTACATGCTTTTGAGAGTTCTTGAAACAATATTGTTGTGTTTATGTTTTGTGCTTATATCTATGTCTACTACTTGAGATCATATGGGATGATGATTCACAAGGGGGGATATGTTACACCCCTTTGTGCAATTACCTAATTACTATTACCAAGCTAGATGAAATACTTGAATATATGTGTGTTTGTAACTTTGATGGAAAATATGAGTTTGTAATTTTCTTATATGTATCATTGGAAATATAATGAATAAATGGTTGATTCAAATTGTTGTTATATATATATATATTGACTATGGAATAAATGATGAAAATGATTTTTTTGTGATCGGTTGACTATTGTTGCAAATGTGCTATTGGTTGCAGGTGCAGGTTCATGCCTTCGAAAGGTGGGGAAAGTATCACTTAGGAGAAGATTTTTGGTCTAGTAACCCATAATGAGCCTAACTAAGCTTTCACACACTCACTTTTAGATTGGTCAAGTCAATTCAATAGTTTCAAACTAACTCATTTGACTGCAAAATCTGACGAAAATTACTGACGAAAGATGTATAAATTGATGTATTGTTGGGATTTGATGTGTAATTTTCAATTTTTTAAAATTTTATCCCCGACGTTCGTCGAAATTTTGATGAACCTAGGTTTCGTCAAAAGTTTGACAAACATTTTCATCAAAATTTTGACAAGCATTCAAAATCGGAAAAAAATGAATTTGTGGTTGACATAAATAAAAGTGAGTTCGCCTATTTATTGCGACAGTGTTTTGCTATACTTTTGAATTTTCTCTAATTGTGATAGTTCGTGGAGAACTAAGGATGATTTTCTTGGGAAAAAACAGAAAAAATTCAAGAAGATATCGCCAGGTTGAGGGTGGTCATTGTCTTTTTCTAGAATTCATTTGTGAAGTCAAATTTGTACTTCCAGGTTTGAAAATCATATTTTAAAGCAACATCTCATCAGATTTCATTTTTAGACTTGTGCATTTTGAGAATTTCATTTCTAGATTTTGTTGTGCAAGTTCAATATTCTGATTTTAGGAGTCTAACAATTGGAAATTATAGTAAAATCAGAATTTAATAAGTTTTGGAATTACCATTTTAAAGTGTTTTTTGGGGTCATTAACTTCAAGCTATCTTCTCTTTTGCAGGGGTGGTTGCATGCCGAATTTTTTTGGTGTAAAGTATCAGAATTATTAGATTTTGTTACCTGTCTATGATTAAAAATTATTGGAGTGTCAGTTTGATATTTTTTGAAGATCTAGATATTCAAGCTTGGTAAAGAAAAATCATGTCAGATAATATTATTCCAGAACAAAATGAAGAGATAGTTGCTAGAATGTGGGCTAGATTGAAAAGAAAGGGTGATGGGAAATGTTATTGTCCTTGCAATAATTACAAGGGCTTAAATACGAGAAGACTTTTACTCACAACAGTTGAGAAACATTGTAGGCAACATGGTCACATTGAAGGGGTGCATGTTATCATCCATTTGTAAGTTGTTCATTATATGTGTTTGTATTGATTGAATTTGTAAATGTTTATATCGTTTTAACATTTTATATATATATATAAAATCACTTGATCATGATCATGGTTTATTTGTGTCTATCATTACTATAAAGGTGGGGCGCCCTAGGGCACATGATATGCATTATCATGGCCTGGAGAATGTGGTTTTGCAAGCAGAGGAACATGGAGTTGTGAATATCGAAGATGAAGTTAATGGTCCTATGGAAGAAGATGATCATGTGCCAGAAAACATAGTTGAAGATGATGGTACAAATACATTGATCCATGACACATTTAGTGGCACAGCTAATCATGATGATCGAGATGACTTTGATGATGTTCGCGATTTACCTGTACTTGAGAAGGCATACGAGACCCTTTATGAAGGCTCCCAAACAACTCTTCTCTCTATTGTATTGTTGCTAGTGAACTTGAAGGTTATGAATGGTTTATCCAACATAGCAATCTCACAGATGTTAAGGTATGTCATATATGTCATCTTTTTTCATCTATTTTAATTATTGTTAGTTCATCATTAGTAAATAAAGGATGAAATATGTACCATTAATATTCTTTATATTAACAAATTATTTTTTTGTTGTAGATTGATTGGTGAATTTTTGTTACCACCATCAAATAATTTACCTTGCTCATACCGAGATTTATTTGGCATTATGAAAGATATTGGAACGGAGTATCAAGCAATAGATGCATGTCCCAAAGATCATATTATATATCATAAACAACATGAATTTGCAACATAATGCCCAGAATGTCATATCAGTAGATATCAAACAGATCAACTAATAAAAAAGGTGTCTCGCAAGGTTCTTCATTATATTCCCATTATTCCACGTATGCAACAATTATTTAGGTATGAAAGCTTAGTGCAATTTATGGATTACCATTCACGAAATAGAAGTGGAGATTACATTCTTCAAATGCCTTCGGATGGTTCTACATTTAAGGAATTGGATGAAAAATGGCCACACTTTAAAGAAGAACCTCATAATCTCAGGCTTTCATTAGCAGCAGACTGTGTTAATCCATTTGGAGAGCTGAGATCTATTTACTTGGTGTGGCTTGTTTTTGTTATCAACAATAACATTCCTCCATGGATGTCAATAAAGAGGGAGCACATAATGTTGTCAATGATTGTTCCAGGTATTTGTTTACATCAATTTTCTTTAACGTAGTAGCATCTCATTTGTCTTATTTGTTGCATAATGACTTATATTTTTTTCATTTAATAGTCATGAACATTAATTTATATATATTGCAGTAAAATGGTTATAATAATTATGTAATGTTTATGTTCATTCAACTAGGTAAGTACCAAGTTAAAGATATGAATGTATATATCGAGCCTCTTATCGACGAAGTTACTAAAGTTATGGAATGGCATCACTATGTATGACGTCTCTAGACCAATAGGACAAAGACAATTTCAATTCCATGCAATGCTTGTATGGAAAATTCATGATTCCCTAGGGCTAACACATTTTTGTTGTATGTTATAACGTTCGACTGCACTTTAACAATATTTAATTTGATGAAGTAGATATCATGCATGTTTTTTAAAATAATCTATTCATTATATATAATTATAAAAATTGACATATTTAATCCAATTATATATATCTTGTAGGTCTTCAAACAAAGGGAAAATTTGCATGTCCAATTTGTGGTCCAAAGATGAAATCTCGTCATTCAACAAGTTTAGGAAAGCAGGTGTTTGATGAGTATAGGAACTTCCTCCACATAAATCATAAGTATTGAACTACTAAAAAACATATTTTCAATGGGAAAGAAGAGACTACATCAAAACCACAAAGAATGACACCTCACCTATGGAAGTTGGAATATAATAGAATTAATCGTCAAGGTTATACATCAGATCAAATTGTTTATCTATCATATATGATATGTTTTGAATTTATATTTTTATATTGTGTTGTGTTTACTCATGTTGTAATTGACAATGATTGTCGTTAATTTGTTTAACTTATATGCTTCATGAAGGTCGTCAAGGCATTAATGGCCGGCTTCCACAGGGACTGAAAAGTTATCCTAGATAATTTAGTAGGTTGCCCTACTATGAGCAGCTACAAATTGTGCATTTGTTTGATACAATGCATATCGGAAAGAATATAACAAAAACGTTATGGAAAATATTGGATGGAAGGCATGACAAAGAAAAAATTGTCAAAATTTGTAGTGACATTCAAGAAGCCAATCATGCAATGAAAAATGTCATTCAATTGAATAGCGATGGAGACCAAATTAATATAAGTGCCCTTCCTTGGTTATTAACGAAGCAGCAAAGCAGTGCTATAAAAGAAGTCATATGAAAAATTCGATTTCCCACAGGATTTGCTGTGAACATAAACAATATCATAACAAAGAAAGGTGAATTTGGGTCAGGGATGAAAACGCATGATTGGCATACCTTCATTAAGGTAGTTATTTTGGTATATTATATACACTTGTATACTACATGTACTTTTCAGTATATTATATTTACTACTTTTGGAAAAATAATGAAAAGATCATTTTATAATTGTTGCAGTACGTTCTACCTCTATCTCTCCTAAACAACTTCGACAACAATGTCAAGCAAGTTATATATGATCTTGGAAAATACATGAGGTAAGTAGAGATATGTGTTCAATTCATTGTATAGATCTTATAATTGCCATTAACAAATTCGAAGGGGAGTACCTGATGGGGAAAGGTAGATTGAGGAAAGTGAGAGGTAATTATAAGATGGTCATGGAGATTAATTAGAATACATTTTACATATGGTTTTTTATGTATATTGTACTTATTTAATTATTAATCTTCAATATACATCAATTATAAATTAAGGTCATATACCGTGGTAATTAACTAATTATATATCATTTGTGAATTTCAATTTTTTTGGATACAGTTGGTCGAGAGTGGGATGCACTAAATTTGTACGTCGCAAACAATCTTGATTGGATGACGGTATGGATTGAACGATGTCAATAATCTGGTCACACATTAACATGGGAAGGTGTGGCTTCATTGGTTAAAAAAGCTCATCGTAATGGAGATTACAATGCTACACAAAGGGAAATTGATTTAGCATATGGTTTAAGAGATAAACAGGTACGTATAAATATATTAATCACCCATATTATTTAATTATTTCTAATTATATTGATGTATATACGATGCAGAGGATCCAACAACAACAACAAAAACATCATTTCATGAGGGTAAATCAAACCCAATCAGAATCAGGAGAAGATCAAATTCTTAATTCACTTTATTTTTCCTCAAAACTCATACAACTTTTGATTCTTCAATTCTACAAGACTTCAAGGCAACAAGTTAGCACTCCAATTTCAACAAACCATATGTCATTATCAGTATTCCAATTGACTCATTCAAAGCAAAAACCATATTAGAAAACTTTGACTCAATCAATCAGATTCACATCATTCTCAACCACCATATCAACATCTATACATTCTCTCATCCTTTCATAAGGAAACACATTATGCTCACTTGCTACACAACCAATTACCAATCCTTCAAATTCATGTATACATCATATCCTCAAGGCAACAAAACACTTATTCTAAATCAAATTCCAAAATGTCAATAACCAAACTTCAATCATTGAAAATAGTCTAAACTTCTCAAATAGCACCAATTCATTTTCCTGACAAGGAAAACTAACAAAGACCAATCCTTCTTGCTATCAACTAGTTAATCAATCCTTCAAGATAGAAGATTCATCATGTTTTGAGAGAAATCAATTCAATACATCAGTGTATAAATATCAGATCTTCCTACTCTATAAAGATACCAAGACACATAATAGAATCATCATTCTCAAGATAATATGCATTTCCTTTACAACCTTATTCAAGCATAAATTCTACTGTAACTCCATCCAAATGACAAGGTTCAAGTATTTAAGGTCACCCACTTCCTTGTACACACAGATTTCCACTGTCCATGAAATCCAAACATTAATTAGCAATTGAAACATGCTCCATTATGTCTGTAAATTCCTTTAGAAACATCTCCTTGGACATGCATATGTTATTTCTCCAATACCCTGCCGGAAACCTTCATTTTCAAGAGGAAAACTCAAAAAATTAACTTTAAATCAACAACACAGCACCATATTCTTGATACCCTGCACTCACACAAAACAAAATCACATAAAGGAAACCCTACTTATCCCATCCCACCATTTCTACTAGGCTTACATCAGTGGGATGGGCCTTAAACTTCTTTAGGGACTCTCAAAATCACAGTGAAACTAACTCTGCCTAAGACACAGGATTGTCTTTGATTCTTTTGCTGCTTAAAACTAACTTTTAGACTCTTTGACATTGAAAAGTACTCTTTCTCAAATGAGATTACACAAGAACTAACTCTTGGATGTTACCAAATTATCAATACAAGTTAGGAGAAATAAATATGTTTATGAACTGACAATATTGCAATAATTTTTACATGTTTGACATATTGCAGGTGAAACACCAGAAGGCTATGTAGTGCAATGGTCATAAATTTTGAATCAAAAAGTTGGATGACACGAAGAAAAATTGTGATTCTGGTATAACTACAGTCTTTCAAGTGACTAATGTTTCATCTAGAAGTGACATACATCCAGAAGTCTCAGAATATCGATACTATGGGATTTTAGATGATATACTTGAGTGTGACTTTAAGTCCTTCAAATTAGTTATGTTCGTTGTCCTATGGTACAGGCTACGATTGAATGAAAATGATCCCGAGAGAACTGTTATTGAACATGATAATGGATTTACCATGGTTAATATAAGGTTGATCGAGCGAGCTGGAAATGAGCCCTATGTTCTTCCAAGCCAATGTGAGCAGGTATTTTACTCAAAGGTTTCAAGTAAACCGGGTTGGTCATTTGTTGTTAGACATGATCCAAGAGGAAGGTCGATACAGTATAATGTGGTGAAAGAAAAAGATACCAAAGAACTAGAGGATGATGTAGATGATGATCAAGATCAACAGTTAGTTGATGATGTGCCCGACGAAGATGTCGAAGAGGAACTAGATCATGATGATGTAGGAGTTAATGTTCATGAAGATGATATCCATGTGGATGATGACATTATTGAAACTAATATCAATGATGATGATGATATGACCAATCCTTACAATGTCAAATCTGGATTGGATGATACAGACAAAGAGTTGGATGAAGAAGATCAATGACATTGAAATGTATGAGTTATGTGATTATATTATCTATTTGATATTAATTTCTTGATAGAATTATATTTGACTTATGTGGTTACATAATTAATTCATGATGTTTACATTGACATATGTATGAGTTATGCATTATATTATCTATTTGATATTAATTTCTTGATAGAATTATATTTGACTTATGGGAGATCTGATTTTATGAATTTTTATCCATGTGCAGACCTAATGGGTTGTGTCTGAACACTGAATATAAATGATATACATACACACACACACATATATATATATATATGTATGTATGTATGTATGTATGTATGTATGTATGTAAAATGTAAATGTAAATGCAATTACTGGATGCTCTCCTAGAACAATAAATGCAACATATCATTAAAGAAATCTATATCTTTGTATATAAATGTGTATTTCTAAATGCAAGTGTAAATGCAAAGAGCATATGGTTTTGTAGTGTTATAGATACAACATATCCATAAATTAATGTAATTAAAATTATAAAGTCTTCAACACATATAATTCAAACTGTCAGGCACAAAAATTGTTTACAACTTGTGTAAACGTGCAAGTGAATAATTGACAAACTCTTCTTGAGATAGAATGGAAATTCTAGTTATGTTATTCTTCTGATTAATCCAACTAACACTTACCAATTTTTATGATTGATTAAAATATTTAAATCCCTCCTTGAGAGAACCAAATAACTAGATCACACATATATAGCAAATGTATAATGATAAACAGTGTATAAAATTGTTATATCAATTTAAACAATAGAGAAGCATCATAATGGAGACAATCAAATAACTGCATAAATTTAACAAACAGCTGATACCAAAATCTTAATTTGGGACTTAGATATCTTCATTTACTCCATCAAAATACATGCATCTGAATCTTTGTATATGAAATCATTTTGCTAGAAAGCTATCTACTAAATATCTCCTAACGCCTATATCTGTTGCATTACTATGGAAGAGATATAAATACATCAAAACTTGGAAGGTACACGTCCCTTCACAAATGTTTTATTTTACTTAACTAATTAAAACAAGAGATTAGGCTCTATTTAGCCATAGATGAACATGTGATAAATGATGTAGATAATCCTTTCATTCATGAGTATCGGCATCTCCTAATGCATTCCTGGCCGATTTTTCCACCTTTATCATCCTTTCGTTCTGCTCACAGCTCTCATCCAATGTCGAATCCTTCCCTATAGCATTTTCCAGAATTCTCTGTAGCATCAATTCACATTCTTTGATCCACTTGGCTTTCTCTTTCAACTTTTATCCATCTTCAAATAGTGTAGGCAGTCCCATATTCATAACATCAACCAGCCCATTTGCATCTTCTCACAGTTCCTCATAAAGGTCCCTATGTTTCTTTATAATATGGTCACCCATACCAATGGCCACACTGTCAGGAACATCTCTTTCATTTAATTCTCAGAGCTTTTCTTGAATCCTTCCATCAATTCTCTTGTGTTCCTACCATGTAACATGGTTCTTTGAATATGCTCCCCATAGCTTATTCAACCAAATCATTAAGTTGGCCTACCTTTTTCTGATTATTGTAGCGAGTGTATCATATTTACCTTGTGAATATACAGTTGACTCATCTCAATGATCTTTTACCTATGAGCTTTCACCATGTGTTATTGATTTAGGAGGCCCCATTGTGACTACTAGCATGTCCTTCAAATGATCATTTTCTCTCATGATCCTTTCATTACTCATTTTGTACATTTCATTTTCTTTTATCAACATTTGTATTTGGGCTTTATTCAGTTTTTCCACATTAATCCCAATGTCTGCAGTCGCCACAGGATCTACCTCTCCAACCTTCAAAGTCATGACATGTCCAAATGCTTTCTCAGTATCAATCACCACTGAATTTCTATGAGGTGGATATAAGGCCCATATCATGAGTGTTCCTTCATCTGGGTTATATTTGGATCCAGCATATATTTTTGTCACCCCCCTCTGGACTAAGCTTTTGTGTGGCACTATTATCCTTTAAGAAGTTATCAAAGACCAATGCATAATTCAAATCCACCCTGGAAAGATCATAACTCCAGCATCCTCTAAAATTTTCCTTCCTTTATCGGGGGTCATATTAGCCATTTCTCTATCCACAGTTAATTTCAAATTATTTAGTAGTTTCTCCTCATTGATTGGGGTAATATTATCAATTGTCTCCCTTATCTCCTTGCCCTTTTGTTTATACAAGAAAGATCTGAATTCTGAAGAATTCACAAATTCATTGTCTGCTACAAATGACCTATATGTCATCACTCGGGTGTTTGTATCTTGGCTCTCTTCAACACTTGGTTCTCTAGGAGGGCAGTTGTAATCTTGAGTTTTTAATCTGGGAATCCTACTGGGTAGGTCTCATGGCATATCTTCTCTAGATTCCTCATCTCTAGAAAAAGCGAACCTTGTATCCGTAACCCTTGGTTGTATTCCTCCACCACTCTCTCTGCTTCCTCTACCTCCAAATTTCTAATCATGTCATCAAACTGATAAGGCACATGATCATATCCTCCAAAGTTTATCCTTTTTCTGGCATAATTGATATATCCCTCTAGATCAAAAACTTTTCTTGGTGGACCCTTATTCATATTATATTTCATTAATTTGGAAAAGATCAAATCATATCCTTCCTTTGCAAGCATAGTAAAATCACCAAAACATAGAGTACTAGGCATAAATGCCTATTTCCCGAATGAACCAAAATTCATGAAACTAGAAAAATCCATTTGTCTTACAATTTCCAAATATGCAATCCTATCCAGGACTATTTTAGGAAAAATGAATGGAGAATCCTCAAAACCAAACACCCTTACAATAGTAGCATCTTCCAAGCAATACCAGTCTCCCCAATTGTGATCAATTGGTCCATTAAATTCCTTAGGTCTAAGGAAGCATTTTATTTCATCAGAAAATGAGTGTGCACAAGGATGACTGTAGAATTCATATATTGGCTTTACAAAATATTCTTCAAAATACAGGTAACTGGAATTAGCAAACCTATTGTCCCAAATGGCAGTCCACAATTGAATGGGTAACAATTTGCCCTCTTTATCAAACTGTGAAACCTTCAACTTTTCTGGCCAAATCCCTAACTCTTGTCTGAAGTACAATACTAGATGCATTAAAAGAGAATAATGCCTAAGGTGCAAAACAAGGGATTTATTCTTGATTGCCATCAATGCTAAGTCGAGTTCCTTGGAGACAAATGAAGCATAGTCGAAAAACCTAGAATTATGACATTGAATGTCAGCTGCAATTACCATGGGAACAAAGGACATATACTCAAGAACTTCCATACCCAACACTTTTCCTACCGAGAAATAGGTATATCTCATATAGGGCTCAAATAAGTCCACATGGAATGGAGGCCCATCACCATCGTCAAGTGGGACAGTTTTACCATCTTGTTTAATTCTATGTAAGGGAAACCTCCAACCCTTGTAAGTGGTGTCCATTCTCCAAAACTCCTTTTCCAACTCTTCATTCACAATTTTCTCATTACTCCACCCTTCCAACTTAAAAACCTCACTTATTTAAGCCTATGATATGTATATGAAGGGTTTCCCAGATGGTTTACATATGGCCTTAAGTTTTGAGTCATAGTGGGTGGCCAACAATTTTACCAGCTCTGTATTGACAAACACATTAGGGAAAACCATCTTTCCCAAATTTAGACACCATGGATTATAAATTAGCTCAAAACGATCTCTTTGGTGAAAGTGGAATCTAAACAATTCATAGCCTCTTATTGGGGTTCAAATGTCTCCTATGTGCTTGCATTTTTCATCCAATTTTTCCACTTATGCACTCAGTTGTGCGGAGCGCCTACCTCTAGGCCCAAATCCAAGCAATTGGTCAATTAAATCCTGATTCAGCTTTCGTTCAACACCCTCCGGCTCAATTCTAGGCTCAGCTTTTTGCTTCTTACTCTTAGGGTGACTGCTCTCACTTTGTTTTCTACCTTTCAATTTCCCTGAGCTGGTGGCTTCCATATTACTCGCTTAAAATTGCAGAAATGAAAAAGTTAAAATGCAGAGGACTTACTGGTTTTGATTGAGGTCTTTCAACTAAAACAATTCTCTGGCCCTTTGTTTGTCTCATTTCCTTTGCTACCAATTTGCAACAATGTTCATTTTTCAACGATTTCCTTTCAATTTATTAAATTACCTGTACTTTGTGGCTCCATTGATGTTTTAACCCCACACATGAATGTAACAGATTTTTGAATTCCTTACTATCACATCAAATGAATTGGTCGGAAAGACGCCTTCAAACTTTGGGCGATCTATACATTAGGCCACAACCAACATTCACTGAATACTCTGTTGATCGAGGTAACACTCTACACATCTGACCAATGTTAACATTTTTCCCATATACATCACCAAGAGTCACCTCGATAATCATTTTGGTTCATTTGTTTCTTCATTGGCCTGACTTTTAGTATCACTAACACATTCAGTGTTTCCTCTAATGTTATAAGTCTCGCCGATAACACATCAAATGAACTGGTCGGAAAGACACCTTCAAACTTTGGCCGATCTATACATTAGGCGCCAACCAACGTTCACTGAATACTTTGTTGATTGGGCTAACACTCTACACATCTGACCAATGTTAACATTTTTCTCGTATACATCGCCAAGAGTCACCCCGACAATCATTTTGGTTAATTTTTTTCTTCATTGACCTAAATTTTAGTATCGCTACAACATTTAGTGGTTCCTCTGATGTTATAAGTCTCATCGATAACACATCAAATGAATTGGTCGGCAAGACACCTTCAAACTTTGGGTGATCTATACATTAGGCCCCAACCAACGTTCACTGAATACTCTGCTGATCGGGGTAACACTCTACACATCTGACCAATGTTAAAATTTGTCCTGTATACATCACCAAGAGTCACCCCAACAATCATTTTGGTTCATTTTTTTCTTCATCGACCTGACTTTTAGTATCGCTAACACATTCAATGGTTCCTCTGATGTTATAAGTCTTGCTGATAACATATCAAATTAACTGGTCAATAAGACACCTTCAAACTTTGGGCGATCTATACATTAGGCCCCAACCAACGTTCACTAAATACTCTGTTGATCAGGGTAACACTCTACGCATCTAACCGATGTTAACATTTGTCTCGTATACATCGCAAAGAGTCACCCTGACAATCATTTTGGTTCATTTGTTTCTCCATTGGCCTGACTTTTAGTAACGCTAACACATTCAGTGGTTCCTCTGATGTTATAATTATCACCTATAACACATCAAATGAACTGGTCAGAAAGACACCTTCAAACTTTGGGTGATCTATACATTAGGCCCCAACCAACGTTCACTGAATACTCCGTTGATCGAGGTAACACTCTACACATCTAACTGATGTTAACATTTGTCCCGTATGCATCGCCAAGAGTCACCCCGACAATCATTTTGGTTCATTTGTTTCTTCATCGGCCTAACTTATAGTATCGCTAATGCATTCAGTAGTTCCTCTGATGTTATAAGTCTCGCCGATATCTTTTCTTTTGGTCTTGAATATGTCACCAGAACTCCTGTTGATATCCTCTTGACGGTGTAACTTAGCGAGTCGGGTGAACATTCAGGATTTACACCGATTGCACATGTCTTGCCAATATATTCCCAATGCTCCTATCGGTGAACAAAATGATGGTCTCACCAATGAAACTTCATCGGTGAGACTTAAACGTTCGGGCCAACATATATTTTTCATGTCCAGATGACTTGTCTTTTCGATAGATTATCTTCATCGATGAAACCATAATCCAATCTCCCCGATATGTATTCTTTAGTAATCTCGATCGCTACTATAGTTTTGATGTCTCATCGATGTGCTAAAAAGTACTTGTAATCCATAATAGGTCGGGAAGACCCATACCAGCTCATGTCGGTGTGATTTGTTTGGCACAATATCTTTGATCAAAAGGATTTTTAGGAGTAGAACAAGGTGACCATGGGTAATTATATTTTGTAGGGCCAATTACATCCTTTTCTAACTCAAAATGTAGTTAATTATTATTGAGAAATTTACATGAGTAAATCATTATAAAATTTTGAAAAAAATTATAGTTCCAACAGACCCTTCTTCATGTTGTATTGCAGAAATTTGTTGAGAACCATATCATATCCATCCCTTGCTAATATAGTTAAATCATCGAAGAAAGGAAGAGAGGTGGAGATATAGAGCTGATGGATAGGGGGGATAGGGAGGGAGAGATGGTGAGAGATAGAGAGGGGGAGGGAGACAAAGGGATATAGATAGGTAGAGGAGGAGAGATAGAGAAGAGGGTGATATAGAGAGATAGAGGGGGATGGTGAAAGAGATAGAGAGATCTTGATAGAGGTAGAGAAATATATGGATAGAAAGAAATAGAGAGAGGACTAAGAGCGAGATAAAAAGAGAAATAGAGATAGAGATATAGAGTAGGAGAGATGGAGCTAGGGAGAGATGGAGTGAATAACAAAGAAAGGGGGGAGAGGGAGAGATAGCTCAATAGATAGAGGGGGGAAGAGGGAGTGACATAGATAGTGGGAGATATAGAGAGATAGAGATAGAGATATATGGGAAGAGAAAGAGAGATGGACATATATGGGAAGAGAAAGGAAGAGAGGTGGAGATAGAGAGTTGATGGATAGGGAGGATAGGGAGGGACAAGAGATGGTGAGAGATAGAGAGGGGGAGGGGGAGAAATGGATATAGATAGGTAGAGGAGGAGAGATAGAGAAGAGGGGGAGAGATAAAGAAGAGGGTTTAGGGTTTAGGGAGATAGAGAGCAACAGGGAGAGATATATCAATCACGCTCCCTATATCTCTATCTATTCATCCTTATCTCTTTATCTCTACCTCTCTCTATCTCTTTGTCTCCCTTTCTATTTGTATGTTTCTCATTATCTCCCTCTCTCTCTATATTTTCTTCCCTATATTTATCTGTCTCCTTAAGTGTGCAATGGGTGCATTGAAGAGGTCTTAAAGGATAATTATCATATCTTTAATCAAATGGCATGCTACCTTGAGCATAACTCCCCAAGGACACATGCCATCCTTGGATTGTTGAAATGAAACAACCAATCAAAATTTAGTTTCTCTTTTCCCTCTCTCTTTTCCTTTGTATCTCTTATATTTCTCTCTCATGCTCTCTCTCTCTCTCTCATCTCTCTCTCCCTATCTATCTAAGTTCATCTCTTTCTCTCATTCTCTATCTTTTTAGTTTATATATCTCTTTCTATTATCTAATAGGATACATATATTGTGAGATTTGATCTTGAAACAAATCTCATGCCTAGAAACCACTATTGTGTTGTTGTCTTTATATAGAGAGGGGGAGGGAGACAAAGGGATATAGATAGGTAGAGGAGGAGAGATAGAGAAAAGGGGGAGAGATAGAGAAGAGGGTGATATAGAGAGATAGAGGGGGATGGTGAAAGAGATAGAGAGATCATGATAGAGAGTCGATGGATAGGGGGGATAGGGAGGGACTAGAGATGGTGAGAGATAGAGAGGGGGAGATAGAGAGGGGGAGGGAGAGAAAGGGATATAGATAGGTAGAGGAGGAGAGATAGAGAAGAGGGGGAGAGATAGAGAAGAGTTAGGTTTAGGGTTTAGGGAGATAGAGAGCAACAGGAGAGATATATCAATCATGCTCCTATATCTCTATCTATTCATCCTTATCTCTTTCATCTCTCTACCTCTCTATATCTCTTTGTCTCCCTTTCTATATGTATGTTTCTCATTATCTCCCTCTCTCTCTATATTTTCTTCCCTATATTTATCTTTGTCTCCTTAAGTGTGCAATGGGTACATTGAAGAGGTATTAAAGGAGAATTATTATATCTTTAATCAAATGGCATGCTACCTTGAGCATAACTCCCCAAGCACACATGCCATCCTTGGATTGTTGACATGAAACAACCAATCAAAATTTAGTTTCTCTTTTCCCTCTCTCTCTTTTCCTTTGTATCTCTTATATTTCTCTCTCATGCTCTCTCTCTCTCTCTCTCTCTCTATCTATCTAAGTTCATCTCTTTCTCTCATTCTCTATCTTTTTAGTTTCTATATCTCTTTCTATTAGCTAATAGGCTACATATATTGTGATATTTGAGCTTGAAACAAATCTCTGCCTAGAAACTACTATTGTGTCATTGTCTTTATATAGAGAGGGGGAGATAGAGAGGGGGAGGGATACAAAGGGATATAGATAGGTAGAGGAGGAGATATAGAGAAAATGGGGAGAGATAGAGAAGAACCCGTGATATAGAGAGATAGAGGGGGGTGGTGAAAGAGATAGAGAGATCGTGATAGAGAGTCGATGGATAGGGGGATAGGGAGGGACTAGAGATGGTGAGAGATAGAGAGGGGGAGGGAGAGAAAGGGATATAGATAGGTAGAGGAGCAGAGATAGAGAAGAGGGGGAGAGATAGAGAAGAGGGTTTAGGGAGATAAAGAGCAACAGGAGAGATATATCAATCATGCTCCCTATATCTCTATCTATTCATCCTTATATCTTTATCTCTTTACCTCTCTCTATCTCTTTGTCTCCCTTTCTATATGTATTTTTCTCATTATCTCCCTCTCTCTCTATATTTTCTTCCCTATATTTATTTTTGTCTCCTTAAGTGTGCAATGGGTACATTGAAGAGGTCTTAAAGGAGAATTATCATATCTTTAATCAAATAGCATGCTACCTTGAGCATAACTCCCCAAGGGCACATGCCATCCTTGGATTGTTGACATGAAACAACCAATCAAAATTTAGTTTCTCTTTTCCCTCTCTCTTTTCCTTTGTATCTCTTATATTTCTCTCCCATGCTCTCTCTCTCTCTCTCTCTCTCCCTATCTATCTAAGTTCATCTCTTTCTCTCATTCTCTATCTTTTTAGTTTCTATATCTCTTTCTATCAACTAATAGGATACATATATTGTGAGATTTGACCTTGAAAAAAATCTCATGCCTGGAAACCACTATTGTGTCATTGGAAAACAAGTTTCAATTGCCATTTAATGGTAAACTAGTTGTAGTGTAATGGTAAAATCCTCTAAAATATCAGGTAAAATCTTATATATACTATTATATATAATAATAAATATAATTATATTATATATAATTTAATCTAATATTACTATTATATTAATAATATTTTGCATTGGGATAACACCAAGGAAAATATAGAATATATATTTTCATGAAGAAAGAACATGAATGTCTATTATTAATCTACACAAATGAGCTACAAAATATAAATCTAATATAGCTAATATATATTTAACTAATATATACTTAACTATATTGTGGAATATTAAAACCTAGCTAAATGGCATCATAATTTTCAATTTAATTAACATACTCTAAAACCTAACGAAACCAGGTTGTAGCTCGTCAAATTGGAGAAGTGAAAGGTCAATACCAGCGCCGAGGAAGAGTTTGGAGGAGTGAAAACAAGGTCAATACCAGCGCCGAGGATGAGGTTGAGGGCACTCAGGGAAAATCAACAACCAAGGGACAATGAGTACTATAAGTTTGGTACCCCCATTCTCTTTAACCTGCAATTTTCATGCCTAGTTTCCAAATATCTTATTGTACATTGGCACCCCCAAAGTTCTAGGATTTCATCACACATAGCCTTCATCGCATGATTCTGAAGCAATTGTAGACTTAGTCCAAGTATGTGCTAGGCTAAGCTATATCTAATGAATGGAAATAGAGGCATACAATTCTTCTTTAATACCTCCAACACAAACATATGCAAGGAAAGGTCTCCTCCCTTCTTGGTAGTGATAACCTCCTCCACACACAACCCTTAAAAATTATGAATACAGGAATATAATCTTTGAAGAACTCAAATTTGATTCTCTCCTACCTGATGCAATTAGTCATTTTATCCTTACAAACATTTATAGTGATTACTAGAGGCACATAGACCAATTCTTCATAATAGAAGAATTAGATCATTATTTTCCAATGATGGCATAATGAGAAAACGTTAGGTTAAATGAATAATTCCTAGCTAAGTTCTTTAAATCATGTCCAACCGTATAAGAGAATACTGATGCTATGTGTACTTGGATACCATGGAGAAAGGCTCTTTGGGCTCTTTCATCAATCAAGGTATTGTTAAATTTTAACACCTAAAAGTGAGAATGAAGAATCTTTCCTAGGATGGTGGCCATCCCATTATAGCTCTTAGAGTTGTTAGAGATATTTTTGTTTCAAAGTAGATATTGGACCATCAAATAGTGTCACCATGACTCTACCAATATATCCATCAAATTGACAAACCCTGACTTAACAACCACAAATTCATAAGAAAATTGCCCCTATCAGCCCTAGGGCATCAATTCAATGCCAAGTTTCTTGCTTTAACAGAACCCCTAAATGCAATGAACCTCTATCATACCATGTTGCACACCAATCCACCGAGTTACAGTTCCAAGACAGTGGGTGGATTGGCGGATGTCATTTCTATTTAGCCCTCAAACCCTTACACAGGAAAAATAGGGAAGTCCCTGTATTTTATTGTTTTCTCCCACAAGACAGTGATCTCAAAGTATATCAAGCTTGTACGAACACATATATTTATCTACACCAATGATCTCAGAGAATTTCAAGCTTGTACGGATCCATACAACGCAAAAGAACTTCAGAAAAAAATAAAAACACATAAAATTGCTTCAAGAACGTGGTATTTGATATGAATTTTTGGTATCAGCAATTGCAATGGGATGGGAATACAATATGATAGAAGTGGGATAAGAAATGCATCGTTTGAAGCATCAAACCAATATGCAAAGATGAAAGAAAGTATTAACCCCTTAAACCAAAAAAGTTTCTTTTAACTTTAAGTTTGTTGGAAAGGCAATTCTTTTAAGTTATCAAATCCTACCATCATACATAATGAAAATGTTGTTGTTTCAAATGACTATGAGCACTAGCCTTAACTATTTGAAGATGTTGAAACCTTGTCATAGAGAACTAGAACATTGATGCAACCACTCATCCTACCTTAAAACATACCAAAAGTCTCCTAGCAATTAGACATAGCAAGATTTAAGATGACTTGAACAATTTTTATTGCCAAAGCATAAACTTATGATGACTTAACCAAGCCTAGTACACACTCCCTCCCCATTAACCACTTAGACATATGGAAATTAAATGTAAATTTTCTGCTATTTTTAGTCATGTAGGTGTCCAATAAACCACTTGGTGGTGTTTCCCTTCAATTTTATTTACTTGAATGAAGAGCAAAAGTCCTTTGATTACAATTACAAAATAAATTTGAGGCCTTGGTTGTGTAACTGGTGGACCATAGTCACATTTAACACTTGTTACAAAGTTTGGGAGTTAAAACGTTAAGTAGATTTGATTTGTGATGGAAACATTTGGACGGTAGTAACAATAACTTGCAATCTATCAAGACTTGATTACCTTATAACTTGTCAAATTCTAGCGATGAAATGATAGATTTATCATAATGTCACCTTGGGATCACATCACCATGAAAGAAATTCATCCAACATCCTTATGAGTGCAGGTACCACCAAATAGGTATTTTTCATATCTGTCTTCCTCGAGTGAGGGAAATTCAAGAAGAGAAGAGGAAAGTGAGACATGTAGTAGGTCTAAAAGAGGGAGATCAGCTTCTAGGAGTCAAAAGATTAGAAGAAAATTTAAAGTAAATGCATGGAATTTTTCTTGCTAAAAGGGATATGTTCTTATGATGATGATGAGAGCATAGGCAACATCGAGGTGCCCTTGAGGTACAAACATCTATGGAAACAATGGGTACCCAAGGAACTTCCTCGAATAAACACTAATTTTTGTGTCAACGAGAGGATATATCGCATAGCACCATCGTCATTACATGGTTTGGGCTTATTTTGCATGGACGGCATAAAGGTCTGTTACGACAAAGTTACTGAATTGATGGAGTATGTCAGACCCTGTTACAGTTACAAAGATTGGATGCAGTTGGTTTGATATACATGAAGTATGCGTAGGTATGCACTGTCAGCAAATTATATACAGCTAAAAGATAAGGATCAAAATAAAGGAGTGGCTATGTACATTGATGGTAGGCCAAAACCATCAAGGAATATTGCAGGGTTTATAAACAGTACATGACCTGGGTCAACAAATAAGCAACCCAATTGCATATTTGAGGTGCGCGAGGGAAACCATGTATTTGTATGTGTGATAAAATCAATAACTACAGGGGAAGAGTTGCTAATCGATTACAATTTGAATTGATTAGTTACAAACACAGTTACTATGGGGGTGGTATGTACTATGTACCATTTTACCCAACCTCCAATTAATGACTCCAATATACCATTTTATTCTTATGTTTTTTTTCGTAAGTCTATCGGTTTCATTTCAGTAATGCTTTTTTATATTTAATTTTTGTCACAGCGGAACATTGATAATACGGGGAAGGATCCAGCCCAAAGCACAGATTACGATGCATCTTCAGCCGCTTCTACCCGACAAGTTTACCTCATTGTAATTGTACAAATTAGATACGAGCAAAATGTTTTATTTTTATGTTTTTTTCATAAGTTCCTTGGGTTAATTTTGATAATGTTTTTAATATTCTTGATGCAGTCGGCTGGTCGGGGAAAGGAACCAGCAGTAGAGGAGAACATCCATAGGGAGGTGCAGTCAATATTATGTGATGATGACATCACATATTCAGCAAGCCCTCTCGATATGTTAAGGAAGACCCAAAAAAAATGCAATGAAGAAATCCTTAAGTTGATATTCATAGTGCCTCAAACAAATGAGATAAGAGAGAGGGTTAAAATATTGACTGAGAGAGCACAAAACTTGCAAGTAAGCTTTCATGAGGTCTTTAATTATAACATAAGTTCATTCATGGTTTTATATTTTGTACTCTTTTATGTCATGAACTAAAATATGTGTTGTTTTTACAAGATTATTTGTGTTCTCATGATGTTGCTAGCCATGATCAGGGTACTACAAGTGCTGCCCCAAGAGTAGGGGTTGGTACAAGTGTCAATCATGATCTTCCTACGCATACATCACATCATCCAATCCCATCATCCATGCCTATAGTGTCGTCTCAAATGTCGGCAACACATAGCATGCAGGCATCGGGTAGTGCACCCTCTCACAGCAAACACATGTCAAAACATGTGTCAGGACATGTACCAGGGGATGTAGAGGCCACAGCTAGTACTGGTGATGTTTTAGCAGCATTTCCTGGATCTTCCTGTATTACTAGTACGGGAACATTGCCGGTCACATTTGTGGTGATCGAGGATTTCATTCCCATAAAGATAGAGAAGGTCCCAAGTACTTTAAAATGTTTTAATTATTATTACATATAATCCAATTGAAATTTACTTATTGATCACTCTTTTTAGACTAATGATCCCATGATCATTTTGCAGGAAATGATGTTTTTTATAAACATCTAAGTGATATTACATTGGAGCTCTTCGGGCCCACCATACGTACACGGTGGAATGCCCAAAATCAAGATTTAAAAGATGAACTCATTAACTATTTAGTTGTGTTGTTTAGTGATAAAACATTCAACCGAACCAAGGTCCTTAAGAAAGCTGGTACCTATCTAAAGTATGTGAGGGACCAATATAGGTCACATTTAGAGAAGAACAAAAAGTACGAGTGTCCCTCCATGATTTTGGAGAGGAAGTAGAAGGACCTGGTGTCGGATGGAAAGGAGAAGGATGAAAATAAAAAAGGAAAGACACCATTGGGCCAAGGAAGGTATGTGATACTA